>PVIY010027896.1:0-33705 GCA_004026745.1 Myrmecophaga tridactyla | reverse complement strand
ATCTCATCAGGTTGATGTCTGACAGAAAGACACACTCAGCACCAAGAACTGCACATGATTCCCTAACTAGTGGAAATCTATTCCTGAACATTTTTCAATCCAGTTACCCACCAGATTGCTGCTAAATGCTAGGGAGCTCTGGAAAGAAGAAAGAAATGTGTCTAAAAAGCCCTATTTTCCTATACTTTTATTTTTTCTTTACTTCACCCCTGACTGTCATGAAAAAATAGCAGGGAAGTAGAACAAGAAACAACTTTCCTAAAAGCCACCAGAGAGAAATAAACAGGAGACATTAACAATTATAGGCAACTTCAGTGAGAAATTTGTTGACAAAATTAGATATATTGTCAATAAATCTAGTGCAGGAATACACTACTATGTTAGTGACCCATCCTAGAGGAGAATCAGAAGAAACAAAAGAAGAGAAGCTGAAAGAAAGCTAAGCTGCAAACTTTGGCTTTGAAAATGATATATGACCTGCTATACTTTTGGGGAACTCCTGGAGCAGTGGCTCTAAGACAAAGTGCCCATAATCATCAACTCTGATCTTGCTAAAAGTTCAGAATTCCCCAGAGTTTTTGAGTCATGTGGTTTTGGGGATTCACAGGCACCTATTAAGCGGCCATTTCCCAGACCTTACCTCCCTTCTCTTTCTCTGGGGAAATGATGCATGCTAAATGCCATCCTCCAGCCTTCTGCTTCCTGTCCTCCTCTTCTGTTATGTACCATTCCAAAACCTGGAGAGATGTTAAATCTAATGAAAAGCCCCAGCCAGACCTTAAATTGGAAAACAAGGAACGAGCACCCCAAAATGCTAATTAGAACAGGAATTCTCACTGGCAGAGCTCCCCAACCCCCTCCACACATGCTTAAAACACACATTTAGAAAGTATAAATTGGTCTCGTTTCTTTCCTTGAAAAGAAGTGAAGCATGTGGTGCTCCCATACACTGACCCCAATACGGAGAAGTTTGGGGCACCCTAGGAGACCGGCTGTGATGGGACGTCTTCTCATGCATTTTCAGACTCTGTGTTGTGTGAGTGACTGCTTTGGTTTGCTAAAGCTGCTGGAATGCAATATACAAGAAATGGGTTGACCTTTACAGTGAGAATTTATAAACTTATAATTTACAAGTCAGGCTATAAAAATGTCCAACTCAAAGCATCAACAGGATGATACTTGGACTCTGAAGATAGGCTGCTGGCATCTGGGACACCTCTGACACATGGGAGGGCACACAGCCAGGGTCTGCTGGTCCTTCTCTCTGGATTTCATTGCTGTCAACATCTCATTTCAGTGGCTTCCTTATGAGGTTCAGCGAGTCCTCTTTTAGCTTGTCTGAGTCTTTTCTCTATGAGTTTCTCCTAATTTCATCTCTTATAAAGGCCTCCAGAAAGGGAATTAAGGCCCACCCTGAAGCAGGCCTTCACTGAAATAAATGAATCAAAAAAATTCCCACCTAAAATAGTTCTGCACCTACAGGAACAGATTAAAAGAATGTGACATTTCTGGGGTACAACAGCCTCCAAACTATCACAGTGACCAAGAGGTTATTTGTACTTTCTGGACTCTTCATAATGTGCAAGTAATAAAGGGATCGTTTTCTGAAAGCTTCTATTTTGCCCCAAACCTGTGTCTCCACTAGGTGCCATTGGAGCAACTTGCTCCACAGTAGGCAGAGCATGGGACCAAGAAATCAATGTTTTTGCAAAAAGATGGATATGATCCAAGAGTCTCACCAAATTATATTTACAGAAAATTTGGTCCAGAGCATTAGTTTTTAAAGAGGTTTTAGCAGAAAACTGGGTGTCCCCCAAAATATTTATGGTATTCTGAGAGGTCAAAACTAGTTAGAAAATAAGACTTGTATGCATTTGCCTTTTTTACTATATTGCCATTTTCATTGATGAGGTAAAAATAGTTATGGGTTAAACTCTGTTGCCATGGGACAGATGAAGGGAGTGCTACTATACCATACTAGCAGTCGTTGTATTCTTTAATGCCACACATTCAGTTTTTTTTTTTTAATTGAAAGCTAGTTTCAGGGTGGTGTGACGGTGGCTCAGTGGCAGAATTCTTGCTGCCATGTCGAAGACCTGGGTTCATTCCCTGGTGCCTGCCCCCCCCCCAAAAAAAAGCTAGTTTGACTTAAAAATGGCTTATATAAAGTATTAAAAATCACTAACTTTATTAAATTTTAACCCTTAAGAATGATATTTTTCTAAATATGATTAAAAGGAAAAAATACTAGAATATATATATATATGGAAACAGAATAATTTATTCTTAAATCCATGGAACCACACTGAACAAACAGTGAACCCTAAATTAAACCATAGACTTTAATTAATAGTACAATTACAAAAATATGCATTCATAAATCATAACATATTCCACACTAGTGCAAGGTGTTGGTGGTGGGGTGTGTCATGGTCAGGTTCATGTGTCATGTGTCTGAAATAGTCTGCCCTGAGGATATAGCCCCCCACCTCCAGCCTGCCTTGAGGAGTTGGCTACCCAACCTCCTCCTGAAAGGATTAGCCATAGAGTGATTAACCCTGTTTCACCAGATGAAACTGAAAATGAAGGCTCTGAAGCAAATGGCTTGGAAGACATTTCTAATTCTTTTCATGACCCACCCCCACCACCCCTCATTTCTTCCAGACCTATATCTAGACTAAAGTCCCAACAAGCCCCTAAAGGTGAGGTACAAAGTATCACACATGAGGAGGAAGAACTCTGTGAATTTTCCAATGTCTATAGACATAAATTAGGGGAATATGTGTGGCAATGGATTTTAAGGGTTTGGGATACTGGTGGGAGGAGTATAAGGCTGGCTCAGGCTGAATTTATTGATATGGGCCCACTAAGCAGAGATTCTGCATTCAATGTTATAGCTCGAGGGGTTAGAAATGGTATTAACAGTTTGTTTGGATGGTTGGTTGAAACATGGATCAAAAGGTGGCCAACATTACTTGAGATTGAAATGCCAGAACTGCCCTGGTATAATGTAGATGAGGGGAACCAGAGGCTTAGAGAGATTGGAATGTTAGAGTGGATTAATCATGCAAAGCCTGCTCTTACAGCAAGTGCGGGGTTGTCTATTGCGATGAGGACATTTTATAGAATTAAATTATGATCACGTCAGCTGCATCCACAGCTGATTCCATTGTAATCAGCCAAGGGGAGTGTCTTCTGCAATGAGTGATGCTTAATCTAATCATTGGAAGCCTCCTAAGGAGGATTCAAAAAAGACAGTCTCTCTTCCTGCTTCGGCTGACAAGCCTCTCCTGTGGAATTCATCCAGACCCGCCATCAGAATTGTCGGTTTCACAGCCTGCCCTGTGGATTTTAGACTCTGCATTCCCACGGTCATGTAAGACACTTTTATAAATTTAATACTTGTGAGTGTTCTCTGTTGATTCTGTTTCTCTAGAGAACCCTAACTAATGCAGGGTGGTACATGAGAATTTGTATTGTATTCATGATTGTCCTGTAAGCCAACAACTTATCTTATAAAATAAGAACACTTCTTAAAAATGTTCCGTGTAACAAAATGGGAACTAAAAAATGCGTATTTGTTTGAAGGAAAAGCACTTGTGTGATGATTTATGTAGCCAGCTGATGTAATTGGTTTTGTCTTTGTTTTTGTTTTTCATGAAGCATATTTTTTACATGAAAGAGCAAGTGATAAGTTAACTATGGTTTTTGAGACATGAGTATTTGTAGATCATACATACACACACATACACACACAAAATGCCTGAAAGGTTTTTTTTTGTAATGATAATCTTTGATATTTAGAGTGAAAATTAAATTTTTGAACTTTTGTATCCATCACTATAACTTGATATCTTTCCAGTACACAGATTTTCATAAAATTGTTTGTGTTGTTTTCAATAAGATAATTCTTTTCATATTGTATCTTGAAATGTTTCAACATGTGAAAGTTGTATATAACAGAGTGATGCAAAAATATTTTCCAAATGACCATTGCATAACGTTACAAGAAAACATACATAGGTAAATGATACACTCAAATTTCAGGGCAGTGCAATAGATTTTAGAGTAATAATACATGAAAATTTTATTCAAAGTTTCAGATTACTCATTGCAACCAACTATTAAGAAACTACCATTAAGTTTTGATGCATTGTCAAAGAATGACTACAACTATTGGAAAAGGGTATTCAAATACTCCTACCATTTCCAGCTATATACCTGTGTGATGCTGGATTTTCTCCTAGCCCTTTGAACAATTTAGCATACTTCAACAGATTGAATTCAGAAAGGGATTTGATAATCTATCATTTTCTATTGTCAGCTTTAAAGAGTTAGAAAAATGTAAAGCACTGGCATTCTTTACATTTATTTTTATGTTGTTCTGTAAAAGAAAATTATTTTAAATAACATATGTATGTATTCATGTAATAAGTTTATAATAATTTTAATGAGTAAATAATTTTTTTTTGAAATTTGTTGTTTTAATTTCTAACATGGTAAATATCAATGGCTATAACTCATGGGGTTTTCAATCATTTTAAGCTTATAAAGTGGTCTTAAAACAAATTTTGAGAACCCCTATGCTAGAGAAGCCTGGCACTTTGAAACTTGTCAAGAATGCTGTTTAATGTTGAATTTTTAACTGGACATGTTTTAATGTGGTGAGCTTTTTGTTTGTTTGTTTGTTTTGTTTTGTTCTGTTTTAGTTAGTGGAAGGAGAAACTAATAGATAAATACCTTTGTCTAACAGTGCATGAAAGCTGATTTTAAATGAGCATATATTCTGGTTTTCCTGGAATCATTCCAGTTTGTTTCTTGTCTTGCAGTAAATACTATTAGTATCTGTCACGAGCAGGTTCACATGTCAACAGGCCAGGTGGTGGTACCTGGCCTGTCTGTTGTGATGAGGACATTTCAGGGACTTAAATCATGATCATGTTGGCTGCATCCACAGCTGATTGCACTTACAGTCACCTAGGGGGAGTGTCTTCTACAATGAATGATGCTTAATCAAATTACTGGAAGGCTTTTTAGGAGGATTCAGAAGAGATAATCACTCCTTCTGCTTCAGCCAGCCAGACTGTCCTGAGAGTTCATTGAGGACCTTCATTGGAGCTGCCAGCTCTCAACCTGCCCTATAGTCTTTGGACTCTACATCCCCACAGTTATGTGAGACACTTTTATAAATTTTATATTTACAGATATTTCCTGCTGATTCTATTTCTCTAGAGAACCCTAGCTAATACAGCTTGGTACCAGGAGTGGGGTGGTTCTTAAGAAACATAATCTTAAAAATGGGTTTTTACAATTGGTTTTCTACTCTGACTAGACTCAAAGGCACTGATGACTCTGTTCCCTATAATCATAATGACACCGCCAATCCACGGGGTGAGGCAGCAAAAGAGATGGACAAAATATCATCATTCGATTCTGCTAATTGTTTGCTTATACAAAGGTAGACTCTGGGTGATAATGTTTTTGGCACCTTTGCAGAGTTTTGTGGAATTAAGAGGTATAGAGATATTAGCTAGTTGTTGTTAGATATGCTGTGCACATTGATGAGGAAGAGGGATGAGCTGTAGATTTCAAATAAGAAGCTTACATGACATATGACAGATGCAAAAGTTTATATGAGTGCTCTATAGGACAATCTTATTTCCTGTAGCTATAGACTTGAGACCACTGAAAATCAGACTTAGGGTCTCATTTTTAGAGTACCAACTTTACAACGTAAACTGAAATCTCAATCTTACATGTTGTCTGCTGTTAAAGTAAGGACATTGATTGGAAAGAATGGGAACCTGAAAAATGGAATGGTGACATAAGGATTGATAATGATGTTGGAGAGGTTGAAACCCTAGGTCATGCTGAGTCTTCTCTAGATAACCCTGTAATAGTCTGCCCTGAAGACATAGCTGTTCCATCTCAAGTCTGCCCTGAGGAGTCAGCCACCCAGCCTCCACCTGAAGGGATTAACCCTTCAGTGCCTGTGAAGCATGGAATCACCCCTCATGGGGAAATAGCCCTTGCTCCTCTGCCTGGAGTAATAATCCTGTTTCACCAGATGAAACTGCACATGAATGCCCTGAAGTAAATGGCTTGGAAGATACCTCTTAATTTTTTTCATGACCCACCTCCACCATCCCTCTTTTCTTCCAGATCTGTAAATAAAGTCCCAACAGTACCTAAAAGATGAGGTGCAAAGTGTCACCCATGAGGAGCTATGCTATACTTCTAAAGAACTGCCTGAGTTTTCCAATTTATATAGACAGAAATCAGGAGACTATGTGGGTGTGGGGATTTTAAGGGTGTGGGAAATTTGAGGGAGGAATATAAAGCTGGATCAGGCTGAATTCATTTATATGGACCCACTAAGCAGATATTGTGCATTCAGTGTTATAGCTTGAGGGGTTAGAAAAGGCATTAATAATTTGTTTGGATACTTGACTGAAATATGAATCAAAAAGTGGCAGACATTACCTGACGTTGAAATGACAGACCTACCCTGGTATAATGTAGATGAGGGGATCCAACGGCTTAGAGAGATTGAAATGTTAGAGTGGATTTATCATGGAAAGCCTGTTCATACACCCCAGGAAAGTCCACAGGATGCACCTTTGACCAGAACTGTGAGAAATAAATTTGTGAAACTAGCTCCATCATCCCTGAAGAGCTCTGTAGTTGCACTTCTCGTAGGTCAGATATTACTGTGGGAACTGCTGTCACTGAGCTGGAATTCTTAAACAAAATGGAGATGATTGGATCCTGAGTTGGCACAAGCCAGGTGGCAATACTTAATCACCAGAGACAAAGTGGACATGGCTATCATAATGGATAGCTGAATTAAAGCATGAGTCAAAATAATCTGACTCGTAGAGTCATGTGGTATGTAGAAGTACAATAGATAGGCAGTTCTAGGTCAGGTAAACAGATGTCTAACTTGAATTACAAAACAGAGAGTCAAGAGCCTTTAATCAATTTCCTGACTTGAAGCAGTTCATAGTCCAGAACCCCTTGAATGAGGGAGAAGCCAGGTCCCTTTGGGAGAGGACCCTGTTACACTGCCATGGATTTATAGCATTAATCTTTCTCCAAGTCTTCCCCAAGGAAACCTATGGCCTTTTACTAGGGAAACTGCATTGGAGAAAAGGCAATGATCAGATATTTCTGGGATTATTAGACACTGGTTCAGAAGTGACATTAATTCCAGGGGACCCAAAACATCACTCTGGTTCACCACTCAGAGTGGGGTTTTATGGAGGCCAGGTGATCAATGGAGTTTTAGCTCAGGTGCATCTCACACCGGGTCCGGTGGGCCCCCAGACCCATTCTGTAGTTATTTCCCCATTTCCAGAATGTGTAATTGGAACACACATTCTGAGTAACTGGCAGAATCCCCACATTGGCTCTCTGACTCATGCAACGAGGGGTATAATAGTAGAAAGGGCCAGGTGGAAGCCACTATGCCCCTACCTAACAAAACCTAGCTAATACAATACCCTTTATACCCCTCTCACATTATAACCTAGGTTGTTGAATTATTGACATTAATGTAATTTTAACTACAAAATTATTCAAAGTGTTTACTTATTTTCTGCTTTCCTCTACTTCACATTAAAATAATCTTTTAAATACTAATGAAAAAAGTTATGCCTTAGAGTCAGAGAACATAAGCTGAATCCAAGTTTTAATCAATTACCAGCAAGATGATAATGGATGAACCATTTAATTTCTTAAGTCAATTTCCTCATTAGCAAAATAGGATAACAATAATTATCTCATAGGATACTTATGACAATTATTTAATTAACAGTAAAGTTTGTGATACTAAAGTATTCTACGAATGTCAGGCATTATATTTTATAAGGTTGATAAAGGTAAAATAATTCTGTATTATTTTGTGCCACCTTTAAAATGGTTAATTAAATCAAATTTAAAGGCATGCAATTCGGATGAAAATTCTTCTCTATCTATTGCAAAGCAAGGACGTGGGTTGGCAGTGTGCTAACATACCTAACAGGGGAAAAGGAGAAGAGGAACAGGTGTCAATAAGTCTGAGATAAAGATAAGTAAAGAAGGCAGAGTGAGTTTAACTCAGACCTAAATCTGCCAATTTTAATTCACAGAGAGCACAAAACTAAAAGCAGTCAGTTAATGGGAATATCAAATGAAGCAATATTGTTACTGTTATCTCACCTCTAAGAAGCCATTCTAAGATTAATGAGGGGTTAGTTAGTTGCAGTGATTTTAAGCAGGACAGACTAGTGTGGAAGGAGAATCAATTTAGGATGCTCATAAGCCTATTTTAAATGGCCTAAATTTCACTAGATAGAAAAGAAATGAAAGTTTTAGAGGTATAAGAGGTATTCTGGAATATATCTTGCCAAGAACTTGAGAACACAGATACATTATCAGGCTTTTCTGAGGCCACAACCCACTATAGGTTCATAATTCTTATCCTTCAGTCTGAACAGGGCCCATACCTTCTCCACTGGTCAATGTAGCCCTGAGCTCTAAGGGCTAAGGCGAGATTATGGACCTTGTGTGTGAAAGTCAGGTTGAGTTGTGTTACATTTCATAGCAGTGGAAGAATAAAACCAGTGTGTTTGTTAATGAGGTATACATCAAAACAAACACCCTGCTTACTTTTTTTTTTTGATGTGTATAATTGAACTGAAGGTATCATATAGTTAGGTGTTCTACTTTAGGCTTCTATGCTTTCTTTACCCTAGAAAAGGGACTGATCATAGAACAAGAGGGCACTGAGCACTTGATTGAGTAGAAACAAGAATCTTTCAAGTAACTTATATGTAGAGTAATACCAAAAGGCCTGAATTTTAAAGACTCAGTGCATTTGATATGTCTATGGGAAGATCAGAACAGACACATAATCTTATATATCATCTACTCAACCTTTTCTCAAACTTTGAGTACCTTTACATGATTGTTAGCAGCTGCCAGATAGAAGAACAAGGAATGAAATGCCCCAGTCAATGTTATAGTTCTTCAAAATATTTAGGGACAGAATTAATTGATTGGGCCAATCAATTTATGGACTTCCATAAATGTTGAGAAATGCGTATAACAATTATAACAAGTGTGTCCTATTGCCCAATAGATTGGTTCATTATGATCATTTAACCTTTAATCCAATAGTTGTTTTAAAATAATGCAGCCATTTTTCTTGAATTATGCATAAAATACTAAGCAATTTCACAGAATCTTTAAGTGCTTAAAAGTAAAATCATCCTGGAACTGTTATTAATTGAAATTATAAATGATCTGACTACCAGAGTTTTATCATATTTATTTTCAAATGTGCTCTCCTTAACTCCCATATCTTTTAGTCCTTATCAGATAAAATTATTGTTAGAGCCTACTTACTATGAGAGAGAAGGAAGACATACTAGGACAAAGAAAGAGAAAATAAAAGAAAAGAGAAGGAGAGGGAGGGAGGAATAAAGGGAAGAGGATGGGATTTAAGGATAAAAGGTATTTAAATTGTCAATATTTTTACGTTAAGAAATATAAATTCTAAATACAAATATTGTACCTAAAGATTAAGTCTAAGAGAGCCTATTATATGACATTTATTTTCCTAAATTACTGAATATTAGGAGCTGTTAGAATTGGGCAAAATCTATAAAATAAAACTCTGTTTCCTCTGCCTGTGTTCAAATCCAATTGATGAATGTTCAATAGCAGATGGAAAATCAATTACTTGACTTATTGATATATGCCTTAGATAGAAAGCAACATACACATTTCTAATATTGAATCACAAGACTTAATACATGTTTTACTGTTCTAATCATAAGCATGGTACTACATCTACCACTGCCCTCCCTCCTCTATGTATCTAGTCAAAGCCTGCTTCTTCAAATTTATTGGTATGGAGAAGGAGAATAGAATGCTGTACAGATCTCCCTGCTCTTCACTGAATATCCCTGAATATTTTCAAGTAAGTTTCTACTTCAAGGCTTTAGCAATTCTTTCCTTACTAGAAATATTCTTCCCACAGCTATACATATTGCTTCATCCCTCTCCTCCTCACCTTAAGCTATAAGCTCAAGTATAGATTTTTAGTAAGACCTTCCCTAACCACCTTATATAAGATTGGTACACTTTTCATGCACTTGTATTTCTTAGCCCCTTTCCTTTCCTGCTTTATTTTTAAACATTCTGCTCATTAGCATCTGACAAATCGCATTTTTTCCTTTTTTTTTTGTCATTGTCTAACTCTACAAGATTATTCATTCTAGATGGGGAATGACTTTTGTTATTTTACTTGCTGTGGCATTTCCAGTCGTTAGTGAAACATTTGGAACATATTAGTATAAATAAATGTTTGTTGAATAAATAAAAGCTTTCTGGGAGTAGCCATATCTCAAAGAAAAGGAAGCAGGACAAGGAGGTAAAGTGAGATGTGCCCAGTTCTCTCTCTCTATCAATTATAAAGATAATTTACATGAACAAGTTCAGGTAAAATGCCATGATAGAGAAAATCCTCTTCACAGAGATCAGCAGAGTCAGAAAAATGTTTCCCTATCACATTCCTGGCATTTTCTTCTTTTAACCATCAGGTTTAACGTGAATGCAACAGGAACTTTAGCTTTTCCTCTCTTCCAATTTGGAGAAAGATGCAGTGGTACAGTAATGACAACATATATGATACTCAGTTTTCCAATAACCCCACCAAGTGAAATGGAGAGGAGAACCAGAAAGTAATTTTCTAAAATTTCCTCAATTACTAAAAATGAGTATGTCACTAATTAGAGCTTACACTTTTTTTCAAAATTAGGCCCTCAGAAAATCACTCATAGCTACTAACTTCATGCATGAGTATAATAAAAGTGTCCATGTGTTTTCTTATTCTAAAGCAAATTAGAAGCAGGACAGTTGAAACAGTAAGAATAGCAGATACAAATAGATGAGCACATTGAAGGTTAACAACAAATTGCTCCCTCTTTTGTGTCTCTACTTGTAATTATTTCTAGTGCAACAACTTTTTGCTTACCTATTATTTCCATGCACTAGACAGTTAACTTGTTGAGTATAAAGATGTGTATTACCCATTTTACCCATTGTATACTTAGTGCTTAGCCAGATGCTTGCCAAATAGTTACTGCTCAATATATTTCATTTGAGTAAGTTTTAAGTAAGTGAGTACATGTTAGACATTAATTGCATAACAGGAAGTTCATCTACAATGAAAAATTAGCTCTTAAATTACCAATATGTCTTAAAACAGCCTCATTCTCTTGAGGTTTTAATATCTGGACTTGAAAACACAAGAATGTCTTATGTGTGTCTGTAGTTAATCTGTTGTGCTGTGTCTTCTGTTATTATTATATGTTAGCTGATGTTGGTAAATTATATAAATGATCTATACCAAGAGACAAGCTGATTTACTTGAATCAATCAGAAACACCTCATATGAGATGCTGAACTATTGGATTTATTGATGTTACATCTCAGTGGAACAAAAAGACTTTGGAAAGCTGTTCCAAAAAACAGACAAAGAATTTACCACCTTCTGCAATGGAATAGTGCATGTTCATATCATTTTGCATTAAGTAATTTCAAAATAGCTTTTATCTCCTCTCATTTTTATTAAAAACTAGTCTCTGGCTATGTGTATGGCCTAATCCTTCTTTTTGAATATGTGAGACAGAAAAAAAAGCATTGGTGATGTTTCATCTGGGTTTTTTATATTCTGTAAATGATATTATCACAGGTTGGGTTTGGGTCTTTCAGAAGGAGACAGAGTTGGCATTGGTTGAGCAGGATATTTTTTAGGTATCAACATCTGAGGAAGGGGTGGGGTGGAAGTAGGACTAGGGAGAAGAAGTCACACTATGATGTGGGCTGCAGATCTAGGCCAGCTCTACTGGAAGAGCTGGAATAAATATTGGCATTTGGAATAGCTAATTTGGGACAAAGGGCTAGGACATTAAGAACCTGCCTCCATCAGAGATTGGACATTGGCTATTCTGAGAAGGGCCTTCTTTCAAGTGAGGTGACTTTCTATAGCTAGGACAAACCTGAAAGAAGTGAGTGCCAGAGTCGGGAGTCTTTCCTTGAAGGGAAACATGGCAACACAACCATTCATGTACAAGAGGTCTAGAGAGGGGAAAATACAAGTATATGAAATTTTCCTTGCCAGGGAAACCTCTGTATTTTGCAAAACCAAAAAATTAACTAGTATTGCTTATTCATTCCTGAGTACAATCCTAATAGATGTAAAATTTAGAGCTACCTTACCTCCAATTATTTATTAGGAAGGACAAATAACTTCTCAAATTTCAATAGTTATATTTTCTCAAGAAAAGAAAATAAGTTGAGAAGACCTACTTCCTACTTGTCAGTGTTTATATTAAATTTTTCTGAAAGTACAAGTACAATCTACAGCACTAACAATGGCAATTGTTACAAAAGACAAATCCAGTACATTAATTATCTAGTAGCTTCCATTTCTTCCCAAATCTTTGTAATTGTTAGTAATCTTTTACTTTATAAAACTAGAGAAATTTAAAGAATATATATAACTAGCTGCAGTGAGAAGACACATTAGACAAACTAATATATTTTTATATTGTCAACTGAAAAATGCTGTTAGTTTACAAGATGATGTATCTATATAAATTTAATTAATACTCACATTTAAGAAAAAGAAAAAAAACTCCCATGATTTGATAAAAATTAAAGGAGTTTCAATAAGGATATAGAGCATTTCAGTCAGGAGACAAAGTCTAACAGACATCTATTAAATTTTTCTCCTTTGTCACTGAGAAATATTAAAATATAATTATAAGCAAAAAAGAACTAACATTTATATTTGTTGAAAGATTGAATATAAACATTTCTCTTTGTAGTTATTTACATGTCTTGGATTAGGTTTAATTATTAATAGAGTCAAATAGAAACTCAATGAAATCACTGCTATTCAGTAAGTAAGAACTGGTATGACATACTGGCTAGCATACATTCTGATTGAGCATTACCTATGCTGTTAATTATTATCTATGTGGAATGTCATCTGGCTACAGAACTTAGCACTGAGGATCTGCCATACTAACTGCTTGAAATAAGCAATTCTGAATTAGATGGCATATTTTGATAAGATTGAGAAATTATCAAATTAAAATAAAGAACATTTCTAGTATTAATCAGTCTCGTCATCACATGCCATAGTTATGAACAGTAATTGACAGCCTACTGTAATAGTTACCAATTGATATTTAAAAAAACATAAGAGTGTGTGAGAGAGAGAAATATGAAATTCTTATCTTTAGGTGATTTGTAATCCACTTTAACAGAAATGGTAATAACAAACAATACAGTTTTTATTCAATATCTCATCAATCTCTTATGCACATTATACATTACTATCATATTAATCTTCATTTAATATAATTCTCAGGTAAATTTACTCAGTTTGGTATTTTGGAATATAGAACAAAATCTAAGCTCTTTAACTTTTTGAATTCTAGAAGTATTTACTATCAGCCAGAGTTTTATGTATAATCAAACTGGATAATTTTCTTCAAAATATATTCCATGCGCTCTTGCTTTTCTGTCTTTTTCATGTCATTATGTTTGCACACATTGACCCATTCGAACACTGTTTTTTCTCTGCATTGCAAATCTTAATCACTCTTTAAAGGCAGCAGAAACTCTACTTATTTTATGAGGATTTTCTGATTCCTCAGTCATAAATATTCCCTTCAAACTTTGAACATCCATCGCTTCTCGGCCTTTTGGCTAAGATCAAGTGTAGTATTTGTTCTTATCAGTTTAATATCTGATACGTCTTCTATCCGAGAACAATATATTAAATGGATTTTTGGAGCAGGGAGATGGAATAGGAGCTTGCTCCGTCCACTCCACGCATCGACCTGGTATTGCAGTACTTCCAGGAACGATGCAACCTTCCCTCAATTGCGATGTGAACTGACAGACTGGATTTTTTTTCCCTGTTGTCCGGGCTTGCTCTTTTTCTTTACCACAGCGGGATATCCAGAGCTCCCTTCGTGTCTTTTCTCCTGAGCTGCTTGTGCTGCTGTCCTTGCTCCTTCCTCTCCTTTTCTCTTTTCTTTCTCCTTCCTCTCCTTTTCTCTTTTCTCACTGCTGTCACGTCCAAATTTATTCGTGGGGATGGCCAACCCAGGTTTCGCGCAAGTAGTAAATGCTAGGTAGTAAGTCCTGTGCGAGCACTTCACTTGTGCTGCACGCAGGCCCTTTGTTCACTACCTTCTCCAACCTGCGAGAGATCTTCTCCTTCTCACCATCAACTGCGTCAGCTGCACCTGGCTCACTCTCTCTCTCTGTTCTATCCTAGGTCTTATGCTTCCCGGTGGTTGTATAGCCCCCTTTGTTACTAGCATCATACTCTCCGATCACCTTCTGCCTTACCTGCCACCTTTCTCTGTCTTCACCCCCAAGTAAAAAGAAAAAAATAAAAAAAAAAACTTTGAACATCCAAACCACAATATACTTTTGTATGGATCTTGTAATATCTGCCATACAGTAAATTAGTTATGAATGTCATCTTTCCAACCAGAATATAAGCTCCATATTGGCAAACAAAAAGCATATTTTCTAACTTCGTTGTCCACATAGCAACAGCACGATGCAAATGGTAAGTACTGAATGAGAGGAATATGTGTATTACTTGCAAGTACTGAATAGCTGTGGTGATGCATAATGTAATATTTAAACTCAAATTCATCTATATACAGGGGGTGCAAGGGTGGTTCAGTGGTAGTATTCTCACCTGTCATGCGGGAGACCCCAGTTCGATTCCCAGCACATGCACTTCCCAAACAAACAAACAAGAAAACAAACAAAAAACAACCAAACAAAAATTCAACAAATGGTGCTGCAATAACAGAATACTCACGTGGAAAAAGAATTCAATGTGATCCCACCATAAAGCATACAAAAAAAAACATATATACAGTCATATAACACCTAATGGAAGTTATGGACTGATTAGATTGTGTAATTAACATTGATCCAGTAGCAAAATTTTTAAATGACCTTATATTTAGGATTCTCTATCCAATTCAGAATCACGTGCATTCATGATTCAGTTAACATCATGTATATAAGCAATAAAAAGCACTGTTATATTTAAATGTATATATTTCTAATTTTTGACATTGAGATATAAAACTAAGCATTCCCCAGATCCTAGGGTATATGCAATATAAGACCACTGATCAGAGAATATATACTTTGATTTATGACACATTTATGTAAAAGAGAAAGGGGAAAAACAATTAAAACAAATAAATATTTATATTCATTTGTAAATGATTCCCGACAAAAATTGTTTTTAACTCACAAACTGTAAATTAATAGCAATATCACAGACTCTGGGAGTTAGATATTTTGAAATGTGCAATTCTTTGAGAAGGAATTGTTTTTAACACACACACATATGTATTTACCTCATTTGTAGAAAAATGTATTTTATATCATTTATACAGTAGAGAAAACAGTTAATTATAATTGTTGTGAACTAATATAATTGAAAGATTGTGCAGTTTTGATCAATGTCCAGAAAGTTGGTAAACAATGGCAAAATGCACACTAATGAACAATACAAATTGTATTAAGATGTGGTTCTTTATTTATAGAAAGAGATCCAGAGACATTTTATAAGCTAAAATTCATATACATTATTAATATTTTGATTTACAAAACACATTTATTCCTGAACCCCCAGGCATACATGTAGTACAAGAACACCAATTTAATTAAGATAACGTTTGAAATTCAAGAACCAAGTTAGTCCCTTCTACATTACTAAGGTCTTGCTAAATAGATGTTGTATATCAATTTTTGAAGGTTCATAAAGGCAGAATTTTAAATGAATTGCAAATAACTGGGCTTTGGGTGAAAAATATCATTGTCTTCATATGCATCATGATATTCTCATGGGACAAGTGTCTTTCTTCTCTCATGTGAGATGTGACAGAGGTTTAGAACTCTGTAGTAAAACTACCCAGGCATAGTCATCGGTAATGAAAGAAAAAACATTGTAAATAGCAGTGAATAAATCATTTACATGCCCCTGGTATTATAGCTGCAAAATACCAGGATTCATGAAAATCTATTAAGAATGTTTGTTTGGAAGACGTATTAGTATTTATTAACTTTTTGAGATTCAGGTATAATGTTTTCAAATAAAAGCGCTATAAAATATTTAGAGAATATGAAGTGGAGTTAAAGAAATTGAGATTGATGATTTCTTACTTAGAAAGTTCAAATGAGATCTTCATGTGATCAAAGCATATATAGCTTGCAATATATCTCATCCATAAGAAACATTTAAAATGACAGTTTAAAATCTAGGACATATAGTCTCAATAGTATTAATGAGGGTTGGGCCACGGGAGAGAAGTTCAAATGGCAAAATGTAATTAAGGCTTGATAGACAACACAAGATTAATTAAAATATTCTCTGTTATATATCAAATGATATTTTAAAGGAGGATAAAAAAATCAAGGGTTTGAAGCATAGCGATTTGCATTACAATTATGTGAAAAATCATAATTAAAATAGAAATTGTATACAATAAATATGTTTATGGTACTAAGAGGAATAACAAATTAATTTTAAAAATGAAACATTTACTAGATTATATTATCAATTCATAGTAAAATCTTAAATCAATGCTCATAACCATACTCACAATTTTATTATTAACAGTCTTAAAAGGATGTCTTTGATTGATTAATAAGCTACAATTTAGAATGATTTATACACAGAATGAAATCAATTTCAAAATTTATTTTGATTGCCTCCAAAGGTAAAAATCAAAATGCATAGGTATAGACAGAATGAACATTTCTATTGCTCACTTCTCCAAGTCAGAGTGGGGTTGTATCAATAAGCATCAAATCCTGTAAGATTAAAATAAAAAGGATATCATTAAGCAAAGGCAAATATAGAAAGAAAAAATTAATAGAGATAAATATTTAGCTATTTACGTATCAAAGGAAGTTAATAGAAGTCCTAGTATTAAAACAATTAAAATTGGATTAAAATAAAGTTATTTTGTAGGAAAATGGCACTGTCATTAAACTGATATAATAAAAATGAGGTATAAATATGACAATTCATTTTTCCCAACTTTCTATTATAGTATATAGACATAAATGGTTAATGAAATGAATAGTAGGTAGTTTGTGAATTAAAAGTCCTAATTTAGGTTTGACAGAAATGCTAACTGATATAAAATAACACTGACCATATATATAAATGCATAAATGATATAAAGAGGACTTTAAGTCCACACATTTATCTTCAGTTGAGCTCATGGCAAAAAATTATAAAACAAACTATTTTTATAATTTATAACAAATACGTAATTTCAAGTCTAGATGGGTTTAGTCTAACACAATATTCTTTGCTTAGTGAGTACAAAAACAGCTTCATCTCTCAGTGAGGACAATGTTCTGTGATATGGAGGTATTGTCTGTGGGGAGGGGGCTGGCCAAATGGAGAAATATTAGTATAATTTTATCTACAGTCACATGGATTTCAATTCTAATCTGCTCACTGAATAACGTCTTCCCTGAAAACAGTTCAGAGGAGGTCACTCTACCAATGCTAGATAATCTTTCTCTAAATTGTACATGATACCTATGTGCAAAGTTTCAAGCCATCAAAAAGGAAAGGAGAGAAGAGAATTGATGTCAACTGTCTTTCAATTAAATGAAGCTGAAGATTTAGACATTCCTTCTGCTCACATTCATAAAAATGGTGAATTTTTATTCTCATGGGCTTCCTTAGAATTTAGGAAAACTTGAAATACAGTTTAGTTGAAAAGCCAGTAGGCAAAACATATAAAACAAAATGAAATCTAGTGTCTCACTTCTGGTCAATTCAGCATATACCATAAAGGGTGATTTTACCTTAAATAAGAAGCTTTCCCAAAGAGTATAAACAAGCCTATATTTTAAAGTTAAGATTGCCCCTTTTCAACTCAAAAATTAATTCCTTCTAAATTATAGATAGATTGCTGTAAAGCATGACATATTGACTTTGGCTTTTGGCAACCTAAAGAGCAAAATTTTTTTGTCAAATACAGTGAAGTAAAAAATTCCAGCATTATATGGGTAGTTTCATTCTTGTTTATTCAAATTGCATCAAAAATAGTTATCTCACAAACTTGGAAACCATAATAATAAATATTGTAATTTCCCACCTCTATAATCACACCTTTATTTAAATTGCCACTTAACCATGTAGAAGTATTTAATCTTTGTCTATATTCACCCATATTTGATAAATCATGTTACTTTACAAGAAAATTCTGAGAATGTGATTCTTATTAGATAAATGTATGTATTTGTATGTATATGTTTGTGTGTGTGTGTGTGTTTCCCCCTGTTTAAATTGAATTGAGTTCAAATTTATTGAGATTTAGTCCAGTTGTCTGGGTCTCTTCATGCAAATCATAGCGTACACATGTCTAAAATTGCATATCGAATATTTTAAAGATTATGATCTTCCCCTATTTATCATGGCTGTTGAGAAATGCAACGGTCCTAATTATAACTGTCATATATGGCATTTAAGTCCCTACCCATTGCATTCGGTCTAGCAATCAGACATGACTCAAGGCCCATGCTAGGAGGTGTCACATTTTCCTACATTCTCAGAATTTATACTGTCAATTGCTGATCTACTGATATTATGTAGTGAATAATTACAAACGAAAAGGCAGTCTATATCCTAGAATATGTTCATAGCACTGGGTAAGAATTGGTATTTTTTCCATGTTTGTTTACGTATGCATAATTGAGTCTCAAATAGTTTTCTCCTTTGTCAAAAATTAAATTAAATTAAATTAAAACTGTAGGGAAGTGAGATGAGAAAATGATTTAGAGATAAATCAAGCACACGGCATGTTTATATCATT
Source organism: Myrmecophaga tridactyla (assembly GCA_004026745.1). Taxonomy (NCBI): domain Eukaryota; kingdom Metazoa; phylum Chordata; class Mammalia; order Pilosa; family Myrmecophagidae; genus Myrmecophaga; species Myrmecophaga tridactyla. Next base: position 14,764 of record PVIY010027896.1, on the reverse strand, counting down.
ATTCAATATGGCAGATATCTTCTTTAAATAGTATACTAAAAATTATGTGCCCTATCCTCAATCACGTTGGAATATATTTCTAGAACAGTGTTAATATACATTTTAGGTTTGGTCTAGAGACTAGGCAGAGCATGGGGGTTATTGGAATTTTAAAATACACACCTTCCAAAAATCTCTTTCATTAAGATACTATGCAAACTTGACAAGTTATTAAATAAACTTTTTTATTGTATAGTATAACATATATACAAAGCAAAGAAAGAAAAAAGCAATAGCTGTCAAAGCACTCTTCAACAAGTAGTTACAGTACAGATCCCAGAGTTTGTCATGGGCTACCATACAATCCTCTCACATTTTTCCTTCTAGCTGCTCCAGAATATAGGAGGCTAGAAGGTTTAAATATTTAAAGTCACTGATTTTTGTTTTAGATTTTTAATGATAGCATAATTTAGCCTATATTGACTAACAATATAGTTAGTTGTTATAGCTATATTAACTATATATACATAGTTACTATATTTATACAAATATAAATGTAATTTTTGTCAAACCAAATATGTGGTATACCTCTGGTTTCAAGTATAAGAACACAGCATATTCAAAATGACTAATCAAGCAGTTATGCACACTAGTGGCACTATGTGTCAGAGAAATGGGACAAAGAGGAAAAAATCTAAAATGTAGTTCCATCATTCATCAGGTTTACAATGTGACTTTGAAGATAAAAATTGTCTGCACATGAAAATGAGCAATTAGCATATTCACTTAAAGTCAGGGAAATAACATTTTGTTTTTTGTTTGTACTGTTGCTCTGTCTCTTTTTACAGATCTATCTTAGCCTCTTAAAAACCTTTGTTTATTAGGGATGAAATGCAGATAATGAGGATTTTTCTTGCCTTATTGAGTTGCTGAGACAAATAAATGGATCGATCATATAAATTTTTTTAGCAATGTGCCTGTAATGTAATGAAAGACTTACAAAATAATAGTGATGAAAATAATAATAGCAATAATAATCTTATAAATACAATGAGTTAGTCTTCAATGAAGAGGAAAACCATAGGTCTCAAATTCAAGTCATTAAAAGTAAGTGATCAGGGTGGTGCGACGGTGGCTCAGCGGCAGAGTTCTCTCCTTCCAAGTCAGAGACCCTGGGTTCGATTCCCTGTGCATACCCATGTGGAAAAAAAAAAAGAAAAGAAAGAAAGAAAGAAAGTGATCAGTGTACCCGTGGCATACCCTATAGAGACTTAAGACGGTGCTCTATTTTGCTAGCTGCCGGAATGCAATATACCAGAAATGGAATGGTTTTTAAAAAAGGGAATTTAATCAGTTGCCAGTTTACAATTCTAAGGCTGAGAAATGTACCAATTAAAACAAGTCTATAGAAAAGTCCTGTCAAAGGCATCCAAGAAAAGACAGCTTGGTTCAAGAAGTCCAATGAAGGTCAGGGTTTCTCTCTCAAGTGAGAAGGCACATGGTGAACACAGTCAGGGTTCTGCTCAGCTGGAAAGGCACATGGCAAACATGGTGTCATCTGCTAGCTTTCTCTCCTGGTTTCCTGTTTCATGAAGCTCCCTGGGAGGCATTTTCCTTCTTCATCTCCAAAGGTCGTTGGCTGATGGACTCTGCTTCATGGTGCTATAGCATTCTCTGCTCTCTCCAAATCTCTCATCCTCTAAAATGTTTTCTATTTTATAGGACTTCAGAAACTAATCAATACCCACCCAAATAGGTGGAGATACGCCTCTACCTAATCCAGTTTAACAACAACTCTTGATTAAATCACATCTCCAGGGAGATGATCTAATTACAGTTTCAAGCATACAATGCTGAATAGGGATTAGAAGGAACGGCTGCCTTTACAAAATGGGATTAGGATTAAAACGTGGCTCTTCTAGGGTACATACATCATTTCAAACCAGCGCAGAGGGTGAGGGGATTAACTGAGCTGATAGCTACTAAAACCAATACAAATACAGAATCAAGCCTCTCTGCTTCATTCCTGTTACATGTCCTGTATTGCTCTTAAGTGCAGCAACCAATGAATCATCCTTACAAGTTAGCAAGGCTTCCTGACGAATCATGGAGGGCATATTCCCCTTGAAGTACTGCTTCTCATATACGCAGCTGGTTTATTTGGATCACCTCATTTTTTTGATCTAATTGAATAAAGGGTGAAATATTACTCAAAATGAGAAGGAAAAATGGTCTTTTATGCATCAAAGAACGAAATTCAATGTAGTAGTCAATGATGTTTAAACCAATTTTACTGATAATTTGAAAGACTATTGAATGCCCTACAGGTGAAGATAAAGTCACCCATCAGTTCTTTATTAGAACAAAATATACTTTTTTATCTCTTTTAATGTGTTTCTTTTACTCATATATATTATATAATTAATCATAATTAAACTCCGGTCTGTGGTTTTTAAAAGTGTCATGAAAGAAGTTTAAATAATTCACGTTCAGTTGTAAAACTTGCAATAAGCCAGGGTAGATTTTAAATTTGAAATTCAATTTCAACTTGGTCACAAGCTATAATAGAGTATAATGGAAGTACTGTGCCACGAGAGATGTTTCATTATTTATCATGGAATGTAAATGACATACTGCACACCATCAACATAAGCAATTCACAGACACTGTGTTAATGGACATCAGAATCATTCATTACAATTGATATTTGATTTACATTGAAAGAAGACAGTTTATATTTCCTCTATGAAATCCTGCTTTATTTTATATTTTTCTAACCACCAAGGTCACTCCAAATGTTTACTATCTTTGAAAGTCCTATTAGTGTATAATAGTGGGGCTTGACTAAAAGGTCATTTCCCCCGACCTTGCCTCAGCACGCAATCTTCATGATGCAGTTTCTTATAATCTAAGAACAAGTTCAGCGAAACAGCCCAGGATCTAGGCCTCCTATAGATAGTTTGAAAAGGCACAAGAGTAAGTTACTGGAAGGACCATGAAACTCTGCTCCTGATGCGACTTTGTATTTGCACACGCATTATATTCTGCAACTTGGATTTGGTGTTATGTCTATATTCTAGAATTGAATATAACTCAATTCATTTAAAATTGAAAATATACTTATTAATGAATTGCAATTCTTTTATTACCCAATTAGGCAATTATTTCTACTATCACACAACATGGAAAACCTGATTGATAATTAGAAGGATGCTTGAACAGCATTCAATCCAGAGCAAGGAGAAGTGACTAATACTGAGGAATAATTTATCCAGGCCCTTATGAGGTTTGATATAGTTCTAACCTTTACCTAAGCACACAATTCTCTTTACTCTGGACTTTGCTGAATATATTACTTAATTCTGCTTTTGTGCCTTTCATTCTCTGATTCAGCCTGACATTTATCTTTAATCACATTAATTTTTGAATTTGGGTTTAATAGAGTAAACTAAGTTTCCCCATATGATGTTAGAATCACATTTTAATTGTACTTCTTTGATATTAAAATTAGGTCACCTAGCATAGATTTCGGAATCCAAGATGTTAAAAATTCCTTTATTTATATTATCTGACTGCAAACCATATTGTGTATGGATTTCAGGTTTTAACTTCAAAAAGTCATCATTGTTTACATATTTCCTACTTCTTAGGAAATATCTAGGATTATGAAAATATTTGTCTACAGGACCCCAGATTGAGTGCAAAAATGTATTAAAATTCCCCAATTTAAAATCTAATGGAGGGTGGTGCAATGGTGGCTCAGTGGCAGAATTCTCGCCTGCCATGCCTGAGACATGGGTTCAATTCCAGGAGCCTGCCCATACAAAAAAAATAAAAAATAAAAATAAAAATCCTAATGGAAATGTCAATGTGACCTAGGATAATGTAAAATACAAAAGCACATTTTAAACTAAGATGAAGGTGAAAGGAGACAAGTTTTGCAGTTCAAGTTTACACAACTGCTATGCTATAGGATACTAAAATATCCAAGAGTTTACAATGATTTACAAAGTAAAACATTTAATCTTCACCAGTAGATTGAACTTCTGATCCAATCAACTTTGAACAGAAAGAGAGAACTTGCTGCGTCCGGCTCTTGAAGCCGAGTCGGAAGAGGGGCGTCGAGGTTAAGAAATCAGCTCTCAGGAGACAAGTATGGTTCCATCACTCAGGGCTCCCTGCTTTTTGGGAGTGAGTTTTTAAATTGATTCCTCATTAGGCTTTCTTGCTCCCTTTTTATCCCCAGAGCTTCCCTTATCTAACGGGTCACAGCACTCCCAGGTCACACTCGCTTCCCTTATCTACCCCTCTTACAGGGGGCATCATCTTTGAAAACTTCTGCATGCAATATTCCAGGAAGTACTACTCCCTCAGGGTGGAGGGTAAACCACGATTGTAAAGACCATGTAGAAGAGCTTGCCCAATATTAACCTCATAAATGCCTGCAACTTCTCACTAACGAGGGGGAGCAAGAAAAAGCTCTATTCTCAGGCACAGATGTCCCTCTTGCCAGGAGGCAACAGGAACTCACTCAGAAAATAGATACAAACATCAGAAAATTCTTCTTCTTCTTTGAGATATAACATATTGAATTTGTGTGTTACTAGAACTGCTATATAGCCTTTGGGACAGATTAAGAAACATTAACTCATCACATTAAATGGAAGCAACAGCTGAAACGTTTTAATTTAAAATGTTCTCTCCATCACTCTGTGATCATTTCCTTAATTTCTTGGGCAAAAAAGATTTTCCAGACTGACCATGTACTTTCCATTTTTTAAAATATTAAAATTAAGCATCAATGTATTCCTAAATCTTCATTTCGTGTATGATATTACATGCACTATAGTATATGCAGATGAGGGTGCAAATGTCCAAACACACATTCTGTGATTTTTAAGATGCAAGTGTAATGATTATTGTAGGTGTGTACATAAGGAGCACACCAGAAAGTAACATAAAATTGAAGAAATGAATTGTAAGGTCCAATTTTATTTAATGTAATAAATGAGATGGAGCATTCTAGTATGGAGAAAAATGAGGTCAAAGTCTTCTGGTGTAGTACACTTAATCATTTAGAGATAATGCCAAATATAGCAGCTGAGGTTTTAAAAAATTCTTCTTGCATTAAATTTCTTAAAGTAGCATTTGAATCAAGCTCTTTATCTCATACATATAATATATTAATGTATATAGCTTTACATTAAAGCTATATACTTAAAGCTATATATACATTAAAGCTATATACATTAAAGCTATATATTTAGATAAAATATATAACAGAAATATATCATTTATATTAGAAATGAAATTATAACATAGAAACATCTAACCATAATATAATTAAATGCATATACTTCTTATACATAGTTTATTATCTGAATATTAATATAGAATGGAAGACTGTTTACATAGTTCCACTTCCCCACCTCCAACCTTCATGCTTTAATTTGATGTAAAAAGCTGTGATTTTTAAACCATAAAGTCCTCTGTTTTTAACCGGCAAGGTTGAGGGAAAAAAAACGTATAGACAACAAGTACATGTAGTGCAGAAATAATCTTTCTTAATTTGATACATCACAAATCAAATAGGATTAATAGGCTATTAGGCTTCACATTTATTATAATGCTCTGACATTTCATCTATCACATTTGTGTTTCATCAGGAAGGTGAAAGCAGCACATCTCCTTCAATTTATCTTGTGAAATAGTATAAGATGGTAAATTGCGATTTTGTTCATTAACTTATAAAACAGTTAAATTGCATGTAAATAGCAACTATAGTGAATTTTCAAGATCATTTACATACTGAAATAAACCTGCATTCCAATAGTTGCTTCATCTCTAGATATCAGTGGAGCTTTGACATTTAATAAAGGAAAATAATAAATTAAAGTTTTTAAAAACGTATTTTATTTTCAGATTAAGACACACCTAGTAATTAACAACCATGCATCATACAAAGTATGAAATAAAAATGTATAGAATTTACAGAAAGCTTTTCATGCATTTTGTTGTGTATTTGTCCCACCTAAAACTAATACAAGGAAACTTTTTGTGTATTTTGATGTATTTAATGTATTAGGGAGGAGAACAGAAACAATGATTTCAGCTTTTGTGTGTGAAAAATTTTTTCAAGGTTTTCTTTTTCAGGCATTCATTCATTTTTCAAATATTCATTAAGCTTTATAACATGTGAGACACTGTTCCAGGAAATGAGGACAGAATCCTGAGCAAATATTGGAAGGTTCAAATCTTCATGGTGCTCACATTCTAGAGTGGAAAATAAAAAAGAGGATCAACTCAACAAATGAATAGAGAACACAATAATATACTAACACTTCTGGAATGGATCCAGAGAGTATCAGAGATGGGTGGCACTGTTGATCAAGTGATCAGGAAAAGCCCTCTCTGACCAGATTCATGTGAGCAATGAGTAGAGTGAGGGAGTTAGATATGAGAATGTCTACTAGGACAGTGCAAATATGCCACTTATGCACCTTTTCTTTTCATCATTTCTAAGTTTGAGTGTTTGAAATTGGTAGATAGTGACTAAGACATTCTTAATTCATCTTTCTCTTTTGGACTTTAAAAAATGCCTGCTTATTTATGCTTTGTTATGGAAGTATAAGTTTTAACATGTCCAATAATATAGATTTTTTTGCCTTCAATTAGATTAACATCCAAAACTAGAAAAAAAATTGTTGTGCAGTCTTTTGATCACTCTATAACTTTTAAGAAATCCTGATATCTTATTCTAACACCATTGCATTGTGGTCTACTTTGAAGGGTTCAAATTTTCAAGGTACTGAATACATTCCTGAGATAAGGCATTTGAGTAAATTATTTAGAATCATGTTGTGTGCATCAATTTTTCAGGCATAAACTCTGCTACGAGAATTTTAATTTTATTTTTCTCAACCTTAATCTGTTTTTTCATCCTGAACTCCTTTTTTCTTAGTTGGGTAGTTCAAAGAGTAACTTTCAGAAGAACTTAACCCCGTTCAGTTATAACTTATTTTCTCAAATTTATAATCATATCATATTCAGTGTAAAACTCCTTTTTTACTTCCCTTCCCCTCATTCCTAGTATGTAAATAAAAATATATATTGAAAATGCACACATACGCATACACACACACACAAACACACACTGCATAAGTTTCCTAGCTGAGAAAACAAATATCATAAAATGAGTTGGCTTAACAGAAATTTACTGACTCATGGTTTCAGAACTAGAAGTCTTGATTTCTTCTGGGGCCAGTGCTTTCTGGTTGGTTGGCAATCTTTGGGGATCCTTGACTTTTTTGTCACACAGCAATGCCCATGGCAGCAGCTTCAATTTTCTCTTCCAGTCTCTTGACCTCCGGTTTCTGATTGTTCCCTAAGGCTTCTCTCTTTCTGTGTTCAATTTCCTTTGATATTAGGGTTCACCTATATTGGATAAATTTGGGTACATCTTAATAACATCTTCAAAGATCCTATTTACAAGATGGTACACACATGCAGGACCAGAGATTAGGAGTTGATCATGCCTCTTGGAAAGACATAATACATTCCCCAACAAGCCACTCTTTGGACCCCAAAAAGATACATTCTTCTCAAATGTAAAATGCAATAATTCCATCACAATAACCTGAAAATGTCAGCCATTTCAGTAACAGTGCTAAGTACAAAATCTCACCAAAATTAGTTATGGATGTGCTCTGTATGGGGGAAAAAATCTTAGTCGGTTTTGAATATTGGCTGTGTGGGTAGCTTGGAATTAATGAAGCAAATAAATTGTGTTGAGTATTAAACCATTATGGTGTCAAATCTGTTTTCAAGTGCTGAATTTACTTTTCTTTCTTTCTTTTTTTCTTGCATGGGCAGGCACTGGGAATCAAACCCAGGTCTTCAGCATTGCAGGCAAGAACTCTGCCTGTGGAGCCAGTGTGGCCCACCCTGAATTTACTTTTGATGCATATTTTTATTGATTTATTATGACATTTACATTTACATCACAAGGCTCCAAACTCTGTGAGAGTTGAGATGATGACGAGGCTTTTTGGGGATGCCACGACATAGGCCTCCCATCTCTAAGCATTGGGGTGGCTGCATCTGCCCTGAATGACAGGACACAAGGCCCACCCACTCCAAACAACAGGATAGATCACCCGTCCTCTCCAAGCACAGGGATGGACCTGCCTTTTACAAACATGTAGGTGAGCCTGCTCTCTTGGCCCTATGAGATATCTTTGGTACAGTCCTTGGCTTCGGTGGTTGTGATCTTGAAATTATTCTTCTTTCAGCTCATCCCTTCTCTGTCCTGGTTACAAATTGCTTCTGCTCATACAAATTTAGCAAAACATTTATTGGATTTGCATGCAGTTCCAGGGTGTCCAAGCCATCAGAGAAAAGAATGCTTCACAGATTATTCCTACATAATTCCCAATCCTGATTTCCACTGCAATGGCTGACTGGATCCATGATCACTCCCATCCTCTCCAGCAAGTACTTTTTGGTCAAACCCTCACATGGAACCTTTTTCTTCTCTGAGGACTCAGAATCTCAGGGATGTCCTTGATAGAACTGCTTTTGGCCTAGTCTCCCAAGCACACTATCTGGGTGGGCTGAAAAATTTCAGAATCATATTTTCTGGATTCTTTGTGCCTTAGAGTTCAGTTCTTAGCTTATCCCTTTTCTCTTGTTTTATTGTAAGCTAGAAGGAGGAACTAGGCAGCACCTTTGGCACTTTGCTTGGAAATCTCCTCAACTAAATAGCCAAGTTCATCATTTACAAGTTCTGCTATCCTTCCAACATCAGAACATAATTTCACCAAGTTCTCTGTCACTTTATAACAAAGATCACCTTTCTTCCAATTTCCAATGATACACTAATCATTTCCTTCTAAGACATTGCCAAAAGTACAGTTAATCCCCATATTTCTACCAACATTCTGTTCACAACAAATTATGTATTCTCTAAGACAATTCACTTTTGCTACAGTTCTCACTCATTTTTGAACCCTCACAATTCTTCTAGTCTCTTCCCATTACTCAATTCCAAAACCATTTCTACCTTTTTAGACATTTGAAATTGAAGCCCCCTACTATCAAATCAGTTTTAAGGTTCATCAGAGAAGCATAACTGACTGGATGTGTGTGTGTTTATGTGTGCATGTAAATATTAAGAGATTTATTAGAGGAATTGACTTATGCAACTGTGGAGGTTGTGTTTCCAAATACCATAGGGGAAGCTATAAATTGGAAACTTGATGGAGGTGATGAATTCCCCAGGACATGCCAAAAGTTTGGAAACTAATGAAAGTGACAATGAAATCCCAGGAGAAGTTGGCTGGCCAATTAAGAGATAGAAAGTCTTCCTTTTTTTTTCTTTCTTATGGCTGAAATCCTCAGTTCTCCTTTTAATGCTTCCAACTGATTGATTAAGGAGACTCCTCTCTTTGCTAAAGGCAATTTCCTTTGTTGATTGCTGATGTAATCAACCGTTGATGTAATCTCCTAATTAATGGTTTAAATCCTCCTATAAAATATCATCACAGTAGCAATCATGCCAGTGTTTGCTTTACCAAACTACTAGACACTCTAAAATACTCAAATTGACACATGACATTGACCATCTTGCACACACACACACACACAGGCATATGTGATTTTTGCTTGATAAATTATGTTAAATACCTACTGTATGCCCTGTACTGCTTCCAATATCAGAGATAGGGATGTTTACAAAACAGTCAGGGAGCTTAATTTCATAAGATTTCTTTGGGAAAGGAGACAAACAACAAATAAGCAAGCAGATGAATGAATAAGACAAATTTAGATAGTACTCTAAGCAAAAGTTAAGATAGTGAAAAAATGGAGTGGAATATATTTTATAAATAGTTACAACAAAATTAAATTACTGACTAGAAATAATAAAAGAAGATAAATTGAATAAAACTTATACATTTTTGAAACAGCTCTAAGAACCAGTTATAAGTTTGGAAAAAATGGAAGGGAAGTAGTAGAGTATTGTAGAAAAGAATTAGGAATTATTTTATAATGCTTAGCAGTAATTAAATCACTTAATTTTTGTTTTGTTTTGATTTTAGAAATATTTAATTGTAGAACTATCAGAATCACAAGTCCTGGTTATTAATTTAGGGGTGATCATTAGAAAGGAAAAAACAGAATAGAAAGTTTTCTAACTTTTTATACTTATGAGAAAGGAAGAAACAAAGATTGTAGTAATTAAATAGATTGTTTGGTATATTAGCTAAGCTTTTTCTTTCCATTTCTACTAAGAGAAATCCAAATATGCTTTTGTTTTGTTTTAATCAAGTTAGGAGTCTAGTTTTCTCTCATAAAGGATGAAGCGTGTCATACAGAATGAAGGTAGACAATACAGGGCTAGCATGACGGTTTCCTAATGACAGCAAGGATCCAATTTCCTTTGGCCTTCCATGTTCAAGGTACCCTCTAGATAAGGAAAAGTAGCCTTTAAAATTCTAGCCCAAGTGTTTGTGCTTCAGACAAGAATAAGAAAATAGTGGGGACTGGCATAAAGAAACTTATGGAAATGAGTGAGTCCTATTTCCAAGGAGTTTTCTTGGAAGCCCTAACTCATTAAAATCTACTATATACTATGTCCAAGACCTAATCTCCAGGGCATTCACATTTTCTAAGAAACATAGGAGGAATCAAGGATACATTGCTACCATAAGTGAGTCCATTTATGTTACTAAATAAACAACCCTTTCCACCAGACATTTGCATCCATCTGCCCATTTGATATTTCTGTTTGATGTAAAACAGATATCCAGCACAGAATTCCTGTTCTTTCTTCCTAAACTTCTCTTTCTGCTGGGCTCTACATCTCATTTATTGGGAACTTCATTCTTCCAGTTGCTCACACTAAACTACCTGGAAAATGAATAAAAAAGGAGAGGATGGATATTGGGTAACAACAACCAGTCAATGCCACAGTTGAAAAATGTGGGATTTGAGATGCCTGTCATATTTTCAGACACTAATGTTGGAGATAGGGGGCTGAATGCAAGGGAAAATTGAGGTTGGAATATTTTAGTGCATGTGTGGTGACCAGTTATTGGAACGAATAGTATATTTAGCAAATGTATTTTTACTTTTAAAAGTTCCAACTTTTACATAACTCCTGAAATGTTTCTTTAAAATATGAAATTTATATAGAAACTTCTATAGAAGTAAGCAAATTTTGTATAAAGTGTTTCTCACTTCCTGTACTCCAATAAAGATCTATGTAAATTCTCTTTCAAATATACAAGTTTGTGTCTTTATCTCTGACAAAGACGATCATATTCTAAGACCTAGCATTGAAATGATTTTAACCTCTTAGACACATTCTTGACTTTTTTCCAAATCTATGTTATATGTAGATATAAAAAGCTAAGAGAAAATGGTAAATATATAGTAAGTATCTTATCTTCCAAATTCATTAATTAAATAATGTATATAAACCCAAAGTAATCATTTTTAATTCAGACTTTTGAAGAAGTAGTGTTTTCTTTTTTAAGTAAGTCCTTAGGCTCAGAGGTGTCATAGACTATCTGATTACAAGGTTATTTTCTAAAGCCTTTATTTCTAAAATGCCTTCATTAAGCAGCAGGTTTTTCATTTTCTCTGGCCAATTGACAATTTTCATTTAAAAAATCAAATATAGAACCATTTTCAGTATATTCTGGTATAAGTTTGCATTTCCTCACTAATTTTACTGTAACTTATATTTCTTCTATATTCCCTTGAAAAGTACTACCTACCTTGGATATTGTTCGGTCTCATACGTTTGATTTTGAGAACTCTGTGGGTCCACTTGGACATTGGTCCAGGTGCTGACTTGGGAATTAAAAAGGTAAATCTTTCTCATCTGTGGTGCTTATTCTCAGGGCAATTTAAGCTGCTGATTTTGGTTAATCAAGTATTTTACTGTCTTATCTGTGGCTGTATTGAAGTTATTTCTCCCATAGGCACTCCTGGTGTTGGGTTAATATTCATGACACAGTGAATGATTATTTCAGTTTCTTAGCTGCTAAAACAAATGCCATACAAAGGATTGGCTTTAAAAAAAAGGAATTTATTGGCTCACAATTTGAGGCTAGAAGCCCAAAATAGAGGCATCAGCAAGGTGATGTTTTCTCCCCTGAAGACTGCGGCATTCTGGAGCTGATTGTCTGTAATCCTCAGTCCTTGGTTTTTCTGTCCCATGGCAATACACACGGCAGTGTTTTCTTTTATTTCCGAGTTTTGTTGCCTTCCAGTTTCTGGTTGTCCCCTATGAATTCTCTCTTCTGTGTTCCAATTTCCTCTGCTTAAAAGGACTTCAGGTGTATTGGATTATAGCCCACCCTCATTTGGCGTGGGCACGCTTTAATTCATAACATTGTCAAAGGTCTATTTGCAAAGGGGTTCACACCTACAAGACCAGGGATTGGAAACTGAGCATACCTTTTTAGGGGGGACATGGTGTATACTCCCAAAATGATCATTTAAAAATTCTAAGTGAAGAGACCCAGAATCAGGACCTTGTTACTAGACTCCTCTATTACAGATTTCTTTATCACTCAAAAGTCACCTAGTGTTATCATTCCAAAAACTTTAGTTTTTCAAATACTATCAATAATGTTGAAAATGTAGACTTTTAAAATATTTTGTCTATGTGTTAAATCCCAAATAACAGAGGGAAATATAACTAAAAATGCATACCCTTGAGAGGGATGGAAACCTTAGAATTCATTCAGTCCATCTATCTTATTGGATTTCAAATACTTCAGCAGATATTTGTGTAACATAGTCTCTAAAACTATTTTGTGCAAAAATACCAATTACTTTTAATAAGTTAAATAAGCTCATTTTTTTCACAGAATTTACAAGAAAGTTTATAATTTGTTTAGGTTGCTTACTATTTCTTAAAATCCCTTCACTATCAGAGACACCAATAGTGATGTTTGAGTGCAGCCCAACTCTCTAGGTTTATATTTGAAACTGTCACATTCATATTGTTTTCCCCTTTATGTGTGCGAACAATTGAACCTGGACACAAATACATTATTTTGTTTTCCAGTGAAATAATAGCAGAACATGTATATTTTGTAATATATTGTTATAAATTATTGTTAAAAATCACTGTTATTCTTAACATAACAATTAGGACATAAATATATAATGTAGAGTTAGTTTATCATTTATCTACAAGTTTTATTCAGAGATAGTAAAGGGAGCATTATAGAACATTGTAATGGTGCAAAATAAATTATATTTAGTATCTTACCATTTTTAATTCTCCTTTTTAGAGAGCACCCTAGTCAATTCTGCTGTGGGTGTAAAGACAACTAGCAAGCTATGCACTTCCATATGGTCTGGATGATAAATGCCACCCTCAGCTGCCCCAAATGGCTCTTGCCGCTTTTCCGTCCTTTGCACTGCATCGCTTAAAGCTGCTAATCCCCAGGATCTACAGGAAAAACTCACTCCTTCCCTATGGGACACTATACAGGCAAGAGCCTAACACCTATATGGTTTCCCCCAACACACTCACTCCTCTGAGCACAGGAGCCTAGGTTAGGAAAGTCCTGGGCCCCCTCACCCACCCGCATTCTTCCCTCTCCCCATACACACCTTTTGCTGAAATGAAGTTGCCCTTTCACACATTTTCGGCTAGCTGGTTGGCTAATTGTGTTTGCAACCATCAATTTAAGACCTTCTACATAACATCCCAAACAAATACTAGTCATGAAAAATGGGCTAAAATACATTTTGGGGAAGGAGGTGGTTGAATATACACACTCATTCATGTATGTATTATCTTTGTGTGGTTTTGGAATTAATGTTCTCTTAATGAATAGAACTAATTGAGAAAAATTTTGCTCTTTAGAAACTCTGAAAGTGTTTAAATGACTTGGGGAAAATCGTATTCATAATTTTTCTTTCCTTAATTTTAAAGAAATATGGGATTGGTATTTTCGTTTCAATAAGTAGCCTTTGATTGCCTTTATAGTTTTTTTGGTGCTATATGGTTGTTAAAGTTTCTGCTTCTATTTGGGTAACTTTTAATGATATATATTTTATTTAGATACCATTTATTTTCTCAAAATTTTAAAAGATGTGCTCTAATAATTTCCTGCAATATTTTTCTTACCATATTTCTAATCATAGCACTTATAGTGGTTATATTTAATTTCTCTTTACTAATTTTACTTATTTTAGTTTTTTTATTTCATTCATAGGCATTTTCAAATAAACACCTTTGGATCTTTTTTTTTTACTTTGGTCAATATTTCAAAAGAAAGTATGGAGGAAAAAATACTTTAGTAAACAAAATTTCCAAAATATTCCAGAATATTTTATATATAAAAATATATTAAAAATTAATACTAAAAATTCTGGTGATTGCTTACATTTATTTATGCTCTTATGTTTAGCAGTTAGTTATTTTCTTCTAATCTTCCCATAGCACTTTTTTTGTTTGTTTGTTTTTTGCATGGGCAGGCACTGGGAATCGAACCCGGGTCTCCAGCATGGCAGGCGTGAACTCTGCCTGCTGAGCCACTCCCATAGCACTTATAATCTTACATTTTTAGTTCTCAAATGGAACACTTTGAGATTATAAAAACTCATAAATCTGAAAGGAGCTGAGCAGAAGGCCTTTTGTTTTGTTATTTAAATCTGCTCCTGTATTTACTGTTCTTCAAATCACAGGGCAAAGTTTCGTGTATGTGTGTGCATGCTTGTTTCTTAACTCAGATACTTCTTATGAGTCATAGTGCAG
>PVIY010027895.1:0-33716 GCA_004026745.1 Myrmecophaga tridactyla | reverse complement strand
GATGATTGAATAATGATACAGCTGTCACAATGTTACTGTGTGATTGTGAAAACCTTGTGTCTGATGCTCCTTTTATCTACCTTGTCAACAAAGGAGTAGAACATATGGAATAAAAATAAATAATAGGGGGAACAAATGCTAAAAAAAAAAGAGATGATACAGAAGGCAGAGTGATGGAACCAATAGACACAGATATTTGGAGATGCAGAAGGAGGGCATCCTGGGAGATATCAGAAGCTGAGAGAGCTGTTTAAAACCAGAAGTTATGAAAGAAGGACAGTAGACATCATCACGTGCCTTACCATGTGACAGAGAAACCCTGGATACAATTGGCCTTTCTTAAGTGAAGGTATCCTCTTACTGATGCCTCAATTTGGACATTTTCATGACCAAAGAACTAAATTTGTAACCTAATAAGTCCTCTTTGTAAAAGCCAATCCATTTCTGGTATATTGCAATCTGTCAGCTTTAGCAAATTGAAACACTTCCCAATACTTTTTTTTCCTAGGAATTTTATAGTTCTCACTGATATATTTAGGACTTTGATCCATTTTCAGTTGATTTAAGCAGTGAGGGCTCCACCTTCATTCTCTGCAAATGGAGAACCAGTTTTCCCAGCACTGTTTCTTGAAGAGATGATTCTTTCTCAATTGAGTGGTCTTTGCCCCCTTGTTAAAAATCATTTGGATGTAAATATGAGGAATGATTACTGAGCTCTCGATTAGATTCCATTGGTCTATATGTCTGTTGTTGTGCTAATACCATGCTCTTTTGATACTATGTTTTTTTCTTTAAACATCTTTTTTATTGTGAAATATAACATATATGCAAAAAAGCAATATATTTCAAAGTATATTGTAACAAGGAGTTATAGAACAGATTTAAGAGTTTGGTATGGGTTACAGTTCCACAATTTTAAGTTTTTCCTTCTAGTTGTTCCAAGACACAGGAGACTAAAATAAATATCATAATGATTCAGCAGTCATACTCCTTTGTTAAATCCACACCTTTTCTCTTCCTTTTTTTGTGAAAATAACATATATACAAAAAAACTATAAATTTCAAAGCACAGCACCACAATTAGTTGTAGGACATATTTCAGAGTTTGGCATGGATTGCAATTTCATAATTTTGGGTTTTTATGTGTAGCTGCTCTAAAATACTGGAGACTAAACGAGATATCAATTTAATGATTCAGCATTCATATTCATTTGTTAAATCCTATCTTCTCTGTATAATTCCACCATCACCTTTAATCTTTCCATCTCTCTCTTTAGGGGTGTTTGCACTATGGCAATTCTAAATTTTTCATATTAGAAGGGTATGTAACTAATATGGGGTAGGGAGATGGAACTATCTGATGTTCTGGAGAGGCTGGGCTAGGTTTCAGGACTTATCTGGACCAGGGACCCATCTGGAGGTTGTAGGCTTCTGGAAAGTTACTCCAGTGCATGGAATCCTTGTGGAATCTTATATATTGTCCTAGGTGTTCTTTAGGATTGGCTGGAATGGTCCTGGTTGGGGGTTGGCAGGTTATGATAGGTAGCAAAGTCTACCTGAAGCTTGCATAAAAGCAACCTCCAGAGTAGCCTCTCGACTATTTGAACTCTCCCTACCACTGATACTTTATTAATTACACTTTACCCCCTTTTGGTCAGGATGGATTGTTGATCCCATGGTGTCAGGTCTGGATTCATCCCCAGGAGTCATCTCCACGTTGTTAGGGAGACTTTCACCCCAGGATGTCATGTTCCACATAGGGGGGAGGGCAATGATTTCACTTGCAGAGTTGAGCTTAGAGAGACTGAGGCGACATCTGAGCAATAAAAGAGGTCTTTGAGAGCCTTTGGTACTCAGACTCCAGAAATAATAATCACCATTCTGAACTTAATGTGTCTGCTCTAAAAGCTTACAATCTAGGCCCCTGTTTTCTTATAAGCACTTTCTAAAGGTGACCATACCATCGTTATTCTTTTGTTTCTGGCTTATTTTGTCTCACCAAATGTCCCATATGTTCATTCACATCATTGTATGCCTCACAACATTGTTCCTTTTTGTAGCAGAACAACCTTCGTTCATAAGTATACAACATTGTTCACCAATCTACTTCTCCATCAGTGCATCCTTCTGCATTCATTGAGCATCATGTAAAGGGTCCAAAGTCCATAGTCCATCAACCTTCTGTATTTTAGATAATTTTGTTGTTCCCAAGAGAAAGAAAACCAATAAATACACCCTCGCTAAGTAGGAAATCTAAACCTCCTCTTAACTCTTGTCCCTCCCCCCAGTATTTACCTCTGCTGTTGCTGTGGTAGTGCTGATGGCTTCTTTTTGAACATAGCTCATGGCATGCAATAGCAGTTTTCCCCCGTACCCTGGATTTAAACATTCTTTGTTCAAGAATCATAAATTTGAAGTAATTCTTGTGAGAACTAATTCATATTTCTAGTGTTAATCAATGGGACATGTAGGTCTATACAACCCCTTTCAATCTTGTTCATCTTCAATATGGTGATATTACTTATAGACCCACTGGAGAAACACCTTCACTCCTATTTATTTCCTTACATTGGAGTCCAACCTCATTAGTTAACAGTTCATGCATCTCCAGCTTCTACCTATCTCTAAGTCCCCTATATTCTGTATTATAAGCCTTTGATTATACTTTATGCTGGTCACAAAAGTGGAATCATACAGTATCCATCCTTTTGTGTCTGGCGAATTTCACTGACCATTATGTCCTCAAGGCTCATCCATCTTGTCATGTGCTTCAGGACATCATTTTGTCTTACTGCTGTATAATATTCAATCATATGTATATACCATATTTTGTTGATCAACTCGTCTGTTGATGGGCATTTGGTTTGTTTCCATCTTTTGGTGATTTTGAATAATGCTGCTATGAACAGTGGTGTGCAAATGTCTGTTTGTGTTGTTGCTTTCAGCGCTTCTGGGTACAGACCAAGTAGTGCTATTGCTGGGTCATAGTACAACTTGATATTTAGTTTCTTGACGAACCGCCAAACAGTCTTTCATAGTGGCTGCAGCATTATACATTCCCACCAGCAGTGCTGTCCCAGTTTCTCCACATCCTCTCCAACATTTATAGTTTCCTGTTTGTTTAATAGCAGCCATTTTATAGGTATGGGGTGGTATCTCATTGTAGTCTTGATCTGCATTTCCCTTAAGGCCAATGAAAATAAGCATTTCTTCATGTGCTTTTGAACCATCTGTATTTGCTCTTCAGAAAAATGCCTATTCATATCTTTAGCCCATTTTATAATTGAGTTGTTTGTTCTTTTGTTGTTGAGTTGTGTGATTTCTTTGTATATACAGGAAATCAAACCTTTGTCTGATATGTGATTTCCAAAGATTTTCTCCCATTGTGTTGGCTGCCTCTTCACCTTTTTGACAAAGTCTTTTGAGGTGCAGAAGCACTTGATTTGGAGGAGTTTCCATTTATCTATTTTTTCTTTCATTGCTTGTGCTTTGGGTGTAAAGTTTTGTAAACTACCTCTTTTTACTAGTTCTTGAAGATGTTTCCCTACATTTTCTTCTAGAAGCTTTATGGTGCTAGTTCTTATACTTAGGTGTTTGGTTCACTTTGAATTAATTTTTGTGTAGGGTGTAAGATGGGGTCCTCTTTCATTCCCGTGGCTATTGATATCCAGTTCTTCCATGCCCAATTATTGAAGAGAATATTTTGTCCCAGTTCAGAGGATTTGGGAGCCTTGTCAAAAATCAGTTGATTTCTTTTATTTCTTCAAGGTTTGTGGTAATGCACCCCTTCTCATATCTGACTTTATTTGCATCTTCTCTCTCTTTTTTTCTTTGTCAGTCTTGTTAGTGGCCCATAAATTTTATTTATTTTCTCAAAGAACCAACTTTTGGTTTTATTGATTCTTTCTATGGTTCTTTTGTTCTCCCATCCATTTATCTCTGCTTTAATCTTTGCTATTTCTCTTCTTCTATTTGCTTTGGGGTTAGTTTGCCGCTCTTTCCCAAGTTCTTCCAGGTGTGCTGTTAAGTCCTCAATTTTTGCTCTTTCTTGTTTTTTAATATAGGTATTTAAGGCCATAAATTTCCCACTCAGCACAACATTTGCCGCATCCTCTAAGTTCTTATAAGTTGTATTCTCATTTTCAATCATATCCTGATAGCTACTGATTTCTCTAGCAATTTCTTCTTTCACCCACTGGTTGTTTAATAGTGTATTATTTAATCTCCATATATTTGTGGATGTTCTCGTTCTTTGGTGGTTATTGAGATCCAACTTCATTCCATTGTGATCAGAGAAAGTGGTTTGAATAATTTCAAGGTTTTTAAATTTATAAGGACCAGTTTTCTGCCCCACCATATGATATATCCTGGAGAATGTCCCATGGGCACTAGATAAGAATGTATATCCTTGTGTTTTGGAGTGCAATGACCTATATATATGTCTGTTAGGTCTACTTCATTTATCAAGTTATTTAACTTCTCTATTTTCTTGTTGATCTTCCGTCTAGTTGTTCTATCTATAGAGGAGAGTGTTGTATCGAAGTCTCCTACTATTATTGTTGAAATATCAATCACTCCCTTCATTTTTGTTGATGTTTTTCTCATGTACTTCGGAGCTCCTTGATTGGGAGCATAAACATTTATGCTTGTTGTATATTCTTGGTGAATCGAATCTTTAATATCTTTAATATAGTGTCCTTCTTTGTCTCTTATGATGTCTTTAAATTTAAAGTCCATTTTGTCTGATATTAGTATAGCTACACCTGCTTTCTTTTGGTTACAACTTGCGTGGAAAATCTTTTTCCATCCTTTCACTTTCAAACTATTTGTATCCTTGCATCTAAGATGAGTCTCTTGTAAGCAGCATATAGCTGGATTATGTTTCTTAATCCATTCTGCCAATCTGTATCTTTTAATTGGTAAGTTTAGTCTGTTAAACATTCAAAGTTATTACTGAAAAGGTGTTTCTTGATTCCACCATCTTATCTTTTTAATTTTATTTGTCAGATCTATATATTCTTTTCCCTGTTTCTTTTTGTATTCTTTAAATTACCCACAGTGGTACTCCTCAATTCTGGGCCCTCTTCCAGACCTCCCTCCCCTGTCTTTTTTATTTCAGCCAGCTGAACTCCTTTTAGTATTTCTTGTAGGATCAGTCTCTTGTTGACAAATTCTTTCAGGACATCTTTGCCTGTGAAAACGTTAATTTCCCCCTCAATTTTGAAGGACAGTTTGGCTGGGTACAGAATTCTTGGCTCGAATTCTTTCTCTTTCAGGATCTTGAATATATCATACCACTGCCTTCTTGCCTCCAGGTGCTAGTTCAGTAGTCTGAACTCAGTCTTATTTGGTTTCCCCTGTATGTAGTAGATTGTTTTTCTCTTGCTGCTTTCAGGACTTTCTGCTTCTCTTCAATATTTGACAGACTGATTAGTATGTGCCTTGGGGAAGGCCTATTTGAATTTATTCTGTTTGGAGTTCGTTGGGTTTCTTTGACTTGTATATTTATGTCCTTTATGAGGGTTGGGAAGTTTTCCCTCATTATATCCTCAACTACTCTTCCTAGCCCTTTACTCCTCTCTTCTCCTTCTGGGACACCAATGATTCTTATATTTGCGTACTTTGTTTTGCCTATCATTTCCCTGAGATCCAATCCAATTTTTTCCAACATTTTGCCAGTTGCTGTTTTGAGTATTCGAAGTCAGTTATCCTGTCTTTATATCAGTTATTCTTTTTTCTGTCTCTTCAAATCTGGTGTTGTGTGCCTCTAGTATGTTTTTTATTTGGTCAACAGTGTCTTTAATCTCTGTGATTTCTGCTATTTTTCTATTTATTCTTTCAAATTCCTCTTTATGCTCTTCTACTGTCTTCTTGATCTCCTTTATGTGATTTGGTATCCCACTTATTTTATTAAGTAGAATTGTATGAACATCTTTGATTAGTTCCTCCAACTTCTGTGTCTCCTCTGTAGTTTTAATTTGGTCATTAAGCAAGGCTATATCTGTCTGTATTGTGATATGCTTAGTGATCTTCTGCTGTTTTTGTCACATGTAAATATCTTGATTTACCTGTTGGGAGTTGAGTTCTTTCAATATTCTAAAGCCTTGTGTTTGTGGGATGGTTGTACAGCAGGGAGCAAGGCACAGGGTGGGGCACTCAGTGCATTGATTTGTTTCAGGGAAGCTATAGGTGCAGGCTGGGAATGTTATGCTGATGTTTGTGAATGTGGGCGCCCACTGGCCAGAGAGGATGTAGCTGTGCAGGTGCACCTGTCGGGGGGCATAACCCTGGTGTGAGCTTGTTTAAGGCAGATGGCCCTTTGTGCACATGCGTAGAGCTGTGGCAGCAGGTCGGTGTTATGTCTTCATGGGTTGGGGGCACATGTGACCTGGCCACACAGGTCAGCACTTTCTCAGAGCTGGGAAGTGTGGCTGAGGGTCATGGGCATGTGCAGTCCTAGGACTGCTGTAAAGTGTGGTTCTCAGAGCTGAATGATGTGATTGGGTGCCCGTGCATATGCGTGGGCCTAGGAGTGCAATAAACTGATGTGCAGAGCTCTGGGCAGGTGAGGTAAGGCTGTGCGACACTATGGGGAGGGGCCATGCATGTCCTAGGTATAGAGGTTAGTGCCTGCAGCCTTTATGTGCTGGCAAAGCCTGCAGGGAATGGACAGGGAGGTGCTTGGGAGGAGTGCAGGAGAGGTGGGTTGGGCTGCATTTCGGGTGGGAGTGTGGGGCAGGTACGTGCACTGGGGGCTGATGGGGTGGGGGTGCCTGGAGCACAGGGTATGGGAGTGGATGATGGGGTTCGGGTTCATGAGGTGTGGGGTGAGTCGCCGGCCATGGGGCTGTGCTGGTGAGGGTAGTGCAGCCAAGGAACATGGCCTGGCTTGCTTCCTAGTCCCTGACTCCTGTCCATGCACTCCCACGGGCTCTGTGCCTCCACACCAGGCTCCATCTTTCTGCCTCTCAGTTCCTCAGCCTCTGCAACCAGATTTGCCCCATACGGTGCAGAAGGCTTTCCCAGGTGAGTCGCGCTCCCAAACTGCCGCCTCAGTCACCCTCCTGTCCTTTCTCTAACTTTTCTATGGAGCAGAGCTAATCTCGAGCTACTCTATTTGGCCATCTTCCTGGAAGACAATACTATGATTTTGTAATAGGTTTTAAGTTCAGAAAATGTGAGTCCTCCAACATCATTCTTCTTTTTCAAAATGACTTCAGCTATTCGCAGACCATTAACCTTCCATATGAATTTGAGGATTGGCTTTTCCATTTTCACAAAGATAGCTGTTGGGATTTTTATTGGGATTGTACTGAATCTGTAAATTACTTTGGGTAGGACTGACAGCTTAACAATATTTAGTCTTCCAATCCATGAACATGGAATTTCCTTCCTTGTTTTAGGTCTTCTTTGATTTCCTTTAGTAAAGATTTCAGCATATAGTCCTTTACAGTCTTGGTTAAATTTGTTCTGAGATATTCGAATTTTTTAGTTGCTATTATAGTGGGATTTTTTTTCTTGATTTCTTCTTCCAATTGTTCGTTGATTGATTGTGTATAGAACCTCTACTGATGTTTGTATGTTGATCTTCTAACCCGTCTCCTTGCTGAATTCATTTATTACCTCTAGGAGCTCTCTTGTGGATTTTTCAGGATTTTTTGTATCATGTCATCTGCAAATAAGGAAAGTTTTACTTCTTCCTTTCCAATTTGGATGCCTTCTATTCCTTTTTCTTGACTAATAGCTCTGGCAAGAACTTCTAGTACAACGTGGAATAACAGTTGTACTATCATAACAGTCCATCTTGTCCTATTCCTGATCTTAGAGGGTTGGCTTTTCATATATGCCTTTTATCATGTTGAGGAAGTTTCTTTCTATTACCAATTTTATAAGTTTTTTTTAATCAAGAAGGGATTTTGTCAAATACCTTTTCTGCATCAACTGAGATAATCATGTTTTCCCCCTTCATTTTGTTAATGTGGCATATTACATTAATTGATTTTTAAAGTTGAATCACTCTTGCATATCTGGGATCAATCCCATTTGGTTGTGGTGTATAGTTCTTTATTTTCTTGGATTCTTTTATTTTAATGCAATTTTATTGAGATATAGTCATATATAATCATCTAAAGTATAGAATCTATGGCTCACAGTGTCATCAAATAGTTGTGCATTCATCATCACAATCAATTTTAGAACCTGGTGTACAATTCTTTAAATGTGCTGTTTGATTCAATTTGTTCATATTATGTTGAGGATTTTTGCAGCTTTATTCATAAGAGATATTTGTCTGTAATGCTCTTTTCTTGTATTATCTTTATCTGGATTTGGTATGAGGGTAATGTTGGTTTCACACAATTAATTAGGGTGTGTCCATCCTCTTCAATTTTTTGGAAGAGTTTGGGCAGGATTGGTGTTAATTCTTCTTGGAATGTTTGGTAAAATTCCCCTGTGAAGTCATATGGCCCTTGGCTTTTCTTTGTTGGGAGGTTTTTGATTAATGATTCAATATCTTTACTTATTATTGGTTTATTAAGATCTTCTATTTCTTCTTGAGTCCGTGTCAGTAGTTTGTGCATTTCTAAGAATTTGTCCATTTCTTCTAGCTTATCTAATTTATTTGTGTACAGATAGTCCTTTTTATTTCAGTAGTAATGCCACCCTTTTCATTTATAATTTCCTTTATGTGTGTCCTCTTTTTTTCTCTTTCTTTTTATTAGTCCCAGTAAAGTTTTGTTAATTGTATTGATCTTTTCGAAGAACCAACTATTAGTTCAGTTGATTTTCTCTGTTTTTCTGTTCTCTATTTCATTTATTTCTGCTCTAATCTTTGTTATTTTCTTACTTCTGTTTGCTTTGGGTGTAGTTTTTTTTTCTTCTTCTAGTTTTTCCAGTTTTGAGGTTAGGTCTCTAACTTGAAATCATTCTTGTTTTTTAATGTAAGGGTATAGAGGCATAAATTTCTCTTTCAGCAATGCCTTTGCTGAATCTCCTAACTTCTGTATGTTATATTTTCATTTTCATTTGCCACAAGATATTTCCTAATGTCCCTTGTGATTTCCTCTTTAACTCATTATTTGTTTAAGAGTACATTGCTTAATTTCCATATATTTGTGAAGTTTCCATTTCTCCCTCTGTTATTGATTTCCAGCTTCATTTTGTTGTGGTCAGAGAAGAAATATTATATGATTTGAATATTTTTGAACTTATTAAGATGGATTTTGTGACCTAAGATATGGTCTATACTGGAGAATGATCCATGTGCACTGAAGAAGAATGTATATTCTGTTGTTTTTGGGTGAAGCGTTCAACATATGTCTTTTAGGTCTAGTTGGTTTAGAATATCAATCAAGTCTTATATTTCCTTATTGACTTTCTTTATGGATGTTCTATTCATTATTGAAAGTGAGGTATTAAAGTCTTCTACTATTAATGTAGATCTGTCAAGTTCTCCTTTCAAATGTCAATATTTGCTTTATATATATTTTGCAGCTATGCTGTTAGAAGCTTATATATTTATAATTGTAATGCCCTTCTGCTGAATTGATCCCTTTATCTGCATATAATGACCATGTTTGTCCCTCATAACTGTTTTTTATTTAAAGTCTATTTTGTCCAATATTAGTATAGTTACTATAATTTTTCTTTGGTTACTACTTGCATGGTATAGCTTTTTCTATTCCTTCACTTTCAACCTGCTTGTGTCTTTGAATTTAAGGTGAGTCTTTTGCAGACGGTATATAGTTTGCTCATGCTTTCTAAAAAAAATCTGTTTTGACAAACTCTGCCTTTTGACTGGAGAATTTAATCCACTTACATTTAAAGTCACTACTGATAATGTAGTACTTTCTTCTGTCATTTTGCTATTTAGTCTTTGTAAGTCTTATACCTTTGATGTACGCCAATTCTTCTGTTAATGTCTTCTCATATTTATTTGACTTTTTATGTTGTACCATTGTGAATATGTTCTCTTATCTATGTGGATACATTTTCATATAGTTTACTTATGTTACCGTAGAGTTCAAATTTAACATCCTAAATCTATAACAATCATATTTGATTTTATACCAACTTGACTTCAATAGCATACACATGCACTGTTCCTATACACTTCTATCCCCTCACCTTTTTTTGTACTTGTTACCAATTATATCTTAGTACATTCTATGTACCAAACCATTAAGTTGTCATTACTTTTTATGCATGCATTTTAGCACTTGTAGGAAGTAAGAAGTCAAGTTACATACTAGAAAATACAATAATACTGGCATTTATAATGACCAAAATGGTTACCTTTAATAGATATCTTTATTTCTTTATGTTTAGTGTCCTTTTCTTTCAGTCTGAATAATTCCCCTTAGCATCGCTTGTAAGGCAGGACTAGTGGTGATAAGCTCCCCCAGCTTTTGTTTATCTGGGGTTGTCTTTATCTAATTTTTTAAAGTCTCATCAGATATAAAATTCTTGATTGAAAGTCATTTTCTTTCAGCACTGTAAATATTTCAACCAATTTTCTTCTTACCTCCACAGTTTCTGATGAGAAATTGGCACTCATTTAATTGGGACTCCCTTGTGAATAAGAAGTTGTTTTTATCTTGCAGCTTTTGGAGCTCTCTCCTTATCTTTTAAATTTGACAGTTTTACCAATATATGATTGGGTGTGTTTTTCTTCATGATTATCCTGTTTGGTGTTCTCTGGGTTTTTTGGATGTGCATATCATGTCTTTTATTAAGTTTGGGAAGTTCTTTGTCACTATGTTTTTGAATATCCTTTCTGCTCCTTTATCTTTTTCTTCTCCTTCCGGGCATATATTTGTATCCTTGATGCTGTCTCAGATGTATCTTAGGCTATTTTTACTTTTTATAATTCTTCTTTCTTTGTGCTCCTCAGCTTGACCCATTTCATTTGTCTTGTCTTTCTCCTGCCAGCTGTAACCCGCTTTTGAAATTCTCCTGGACATTTTTTACTTCAGTTACTGTGGTCTTAACTCTAGTAGTTCTGTTTAGTACCTTTTAAAAATTTCTGACTCTTTACTAAGATTGTCATATTGCTCATTCATTGTTTTCCTGATATCTTCTATTTATTTCTCTGTATTTTCCTTCATTTTCTTGAGCATTTTTATTTTTATTTTTTTTGGCTTGGGCAGGCACTGGGAATTGAACCAGGGTCTCCTGCATGGTGGGTGAGAATTCTGCCACTCAGCCTCCATTGCACCGGTCCCCCTTGAGCATTTTTAAGATGTTTTAAAGTTTTTGATATGACCACAGTGTGGTCTTCTTTGTTGGTGTTTTCTGGATTTTTATCCTCTTCTTTTGGATGGGCCATCATTTTCTGTTTCTTTGTTTGTCTTGTACTTTTTTTGTTGCACACTGTACATTTTAATATTTATAAGTGTTAATTCTGGGATTTATTCATTGCAATGTCTGTTTCTTGATTTTGTAATCCACTGGTGATATGACAGAAATTTTATTAAGTGTCAGGCGTACTATCAGAGAAGTCTGCCCAAAGTGTATGCAAAGTGGAGTATTCTTGCTGTCTTTTCTGGGCCTGTGTCTTGTCTTGGGCTTGTGCTTTTTAGTTGCTTTGAAATTCATCTGTTTATAGGTCTTTTTATTTCTCAGGATAGAGAACTTCACTTTCTTACTGGTGTTGATGTTTAAAGCAGCTAACCTTTGCCCCAGGCTATCTGCCTCAATACTTTTTCCATTCTTGTATCTGGTGTACTAAACACAGTTACAGTAAAATAGCATGACCTTATGGAAAGCTGTCAGGATAAATTTTTGTTTCACTGCTGAACTCTTTCTATAGTTCTAATAGTTTATTGGTTGATTATCTTGGATTGTTTACATAAATGATAATATTATCTGCAAATAATGAAAGTTTTATTTCATACTTTCTAATTTTTATACCCACCTTCCTCTTATTTTTTCCTTTGTCTTATTGCAGTGGCAAGGATATTTAAGACAATGTTGTGATAATAAGAGGTGCTATTTTTATTCTTGCCTTTAATGGAATTTATTCTACTAGTTTCTGTTCCTGTTCATTGTTCATTCCAGGTTGAGACCTTTACTCCTACATTCTAATCTGTCATAGACCTTTCTCACTCTTCTCATTTCCTCTATTTGTCTCCGCTACATCGGAGAATCTTTTATCATTTTGGAGAGGTGGAAAGCTATTAAATTGCTTTACTGATCATAGCTTCTAAATAT
The DNA here is from genome assembly GCA_004026745.1 of Myrmecophaga tridactyla. NCBI lineage: Eukaryota > Metazoa > Chordata > Mammalia > Pilosa > Myrmecophagidae > Myrmecophaga > Myrmecophaga tridactyla. The sequence goes on along the minus strand of PVIY010027895.1, from coordinate 21,506 downwards.
ATTATCTCTGAATACAAGTTATTCTTTTTCCTCTGAGCCTACATGTTTGAAATTCAAAAGGCAAAATTTGAAATTTTTTTTATGTCCACCTTTATATTTTGACTGAGTCATGCACAATAGTTATCTGACTGAATAAGTGACTGTTGAAGAGTAGAAAAAAATATCTAGAATGAGGGGAAATTTATTTACTTCTTCCCAAATATCATTCTGCCATACTGCTGATGCTGACTGTACTCCTGTTACTTTTTCATGAACTGCTCTCTCCTTCTAGCCATCCTCTTGCCACACCTGGCAAATTCAGATACTCTGAAGAATGAAAAAACTTTATGACATTTATCAAGATGGAGGAGATGCACAAAACTGATCACTGAGCATAAGAAACTGTAAAGTGGAGCTTTTAATATTTTAAAGCTGTTACGAATACAGTTTGCATGAACAATTCTTCACATTATACAGCTCTGTGGACAGATGACCCTGGAGAATTTACATTGACAGCCTTGGGAGGAAAGCATGTGGGAATAATTATTAATTGCATATTTAATTGACCTTGGAGGAAAATGAGTCTCATATTTAGTACTGAGTACAATTATATAGAGATTAAAAAATTATTAACTCAACAAGTTACCCAAGTTATTTTATGACATTATTAGAATTGCATAATGTCTGTAATATGAATTCCTTTGGTGGTGTTAAGACCACCAACATCCTGATTTATCAAAGAAGGGGGCTGTAAGAGATTGAATCATGTACCCCATCAAGGACATGTTCATATCTTAATTTGCATTCCTGTAGGTATAAACCCATTTGTAAATAGTATTTTTGAACGTGTTAAGGTAAGTCAAAGCAAATACTCATTTGTGAATATATTTGAATATCCTACTTAGATGAGGCCAAATTAAATCAGGCTGGGACTTAATCGCATATGACAAAGGTAGTGATGCAAGTCAAGGAATCTCCAGGATTGTGGCAAACCAGTACCAGAATGTTACAGACTCTGGAAAAGAGCATGGACTGTTGAGACCTTCTGGTCTCCAAAACCATGAGACAATGAATGCCTTTTGTCTAAGCCAACAAGTTTGTTGTGTTTACCATAGCAGCTTTGACAAGCTAAGACAGGGAGGAAAGTGATTAAGAAACAAAACAAAGCATACCTTCTACCAATATTTTACTAATTTATTTTCATACATCACTTTGAAGTTGTATGATTTATAGTTGAGAAGTTGAGAGATAAGTCTTTTAAAATTTGTTCAATTTATTTTATTTTGGAAAAGAGTTTATTTAAGTTACTCTAAAAAATATTAGTATTATAGAAAGTGTAATGTATCTACAGATTTATAAGTATTTATTATCTTTCAAATAACCCCAGAGCATTATTTAATCACACACACAGATTGTCAATGTGCTAAGAGCAGTTCTAATGAAAAGAAAAATTAAATTTCTATATATTAATGATGTATTGAATTTTAGATTTTGAGAGTTTTTCCAACCAAATTATTAAAAACACTTACTCTTAAACATCTATCTATCTATCTATCTATCTATCTATCTATCTATCTATCTATCTATCTGTCTATCTAATCTTTCTATCTATCTATATCTATCTAGATCTTAAATAACAATGTGTGTGTAGATGGTACAAAAGAAAATTTCTTAAATAACAACGTGTGTAGATGTTGCAACTATATGAAATCAAACGCGAAGACATATTGTTTTGATAGCAACAGAAGTGAGCATTTTACCTTAAGTGAAAAACATAGATTTTATATTTGTATTTTATTTGCTTTAAAAATATTGTTTATTTTTCATTTTCACTGTATTTATCTCCTATTTAATAAATATACTTTTCTTAATGTATACATATTTATGCACTTATCTGATATTTCATTTGTAATCAGAAAACTTGGGAGGCAGGCAAAACAGACTCTGATGTTCCCATTCTGTATCTGAAAGCATTGAGGTTTTCAGGCATTAGAACTCTTTCATAGCACGTTGATAGCAGGTCAGCATTAAAATCAGGTTTCTAAATCCTTTTCATATGTTTAACAATTTAGTGGTCAGATTGCTCACTATAAATATTATTTCCATCCCAAGCATGGAGTAATAAAGGTCAGGCTTACTTATGAAGAAATGAACACAAAATCAATTGCTTCTTTTGATATTACTCTTTGACACTGATATAAAAAGTAGTATTTTCCAGGTCAACAAAGTGAGAAATAATAAAATGATGGTGGTTATGATCCCTCTGAGAAATGACTAAATCAATACCCTGTGGTTAATAAATATTTTGCAGCTGCCACCCCATTCCATCCCATCCTTGTTATTTTTTTTCTACAGAGCTTAAATGTGGACACACTAGTAGTGATGTTGCAAGTCCCATGGCACCACTAGTCAACTTCAGAGTTAGTAGGTTTCCAGGAGAAAATGTTCCTTCCCTGTCTCAGTTTTCCTAAATCACATTTATGCAATTTACAATTTTGGGAACTCAGTAAGGTTTCCACTTATATTTTCACTTTGGATAGACCTAAGGGAATTTTTGTTTTAAAGAATGAGTACACGTATTTTTTCCAAGGGCATAAGTCCTAAGAGCCCTAAGAATCCTAAGATACCCTTTAGTGGGGTAAAAATATAACAGATATAAAAAGAAACACATTGGTGCATATCAAAATAGAATTCAGGTAATATCCTGGATATAAGGGGAAATAGAAAAAAGTAATTTCAGAAGTTATAAAGCAAGACATGATCATTTTTTAATATGAGAGAAATCAAAGGTGTTTTCTCAGACTCATAGACCAGGCAGTCACTTGTCATGATTGGCAGTGATTTGGGAATGAAAGTAGAGAGCTCAAAGAGCACATGGGAACTGTGCTGCATTAGAACCGCAGCTTGGCTATTTGTGAGGACACTTCCATTTAGAAGTTGTGCATTGCTGTGATGACTCTTAGAATTTAAACCATGAAACTTTTGGTCTTGCTTAATGCCACAGCATATTTGCCACCATTTTAAGCTCCTTTAAAAGAAACAGTGCCTGGTTCAGAGGTAGGAAGAATTCCACTGTCCTGATGAGAAACCACCTCTCTGAGTTCACTCTTAATGTATTCTGAGCGAAGTGACCCAGGGCAATGATGTAAGGAACGGTAACAAGAGTCTTTGAGCTTTAGATGAAAAGAATGAATATTTCAGGAGACACCAGTTGTGTTCTTCCAGATAAATCTTAGAGCTTTTATGGAGAAAATAATTTGCTTTAGTTTATTTTGTAATAAAGATTTTAGCTCACTAGATCTGTATCTAGTTCCTCAAAAAGGGTGAATCTTCAGACCTCCATTACAAACTCTGGGGTTGCCTATGGGTTTTCAGATGAAATTCACAGGGAATTGTTAAAGACCCCAGACCCTGTAAATACAATGTTGCATAAAGGAGGATGCATAGTGCCTGCCTTCTCCAAGCTGGGATGAAACAGTGCTCTCAAGGTCTGGGGTAGAGTAAAGGCAGGGGAAGGAGAAGTAACTGCAGGTCACAGCAGCTCTATATCGAACAGCTTGCCAGCCAACCTCCTGGGAGCATCACTCCTTCTGTTATTTAACAGAAGTATTAGCAGTATTAAGAAGGAGGAAGACATTGAATGTCAACCAGGAAGTTCCTGGGCTAGAAAGTGTAAGCAGAATGTCAAATAAAAATAGTTACTGAAGGTGGGAATTCTGGAATGATGGAGTAAGGAGTTTGATGGTAACTTTTCCCAGCAAAACAATAATTTAATCAGTGAAAATTACTAAAAAAAACCCCACAAAACAAAACTATCTCTTAAAGTATATAGAAATTGTCCTAAAAGCATATGGCTTAGGAGAAACATTTATTAAAGAAAATCAATTAGATCTAGGTAAGAACAGTGAGAGTCTGTGGCACTTGAGCCCTGACCTGGTCCATTACACAACCTCCACTTCCAAAATTTTGTGCAATAGAAATTTTATCCCAGGAATGTCCAGGAAAGAAGATGGGGAATCTTTCTCTCCATATCTCCCAGTCTGGAGCGAGTTTCATCCCCAAAAGGGAAGGCTGACAGTGATTCTCATTCTTTCTTTTCCTAAGGCACACCATATCTATTCCAGGGATGCAGAAGAGAGGATCAGTTCTCCCTCCTTTCACACAGCTGCCATTTATAGGGAGCAGCTGTAACACAGATGTGGCAAACTGATAATATTAGGCCCTGACTACCGCAGCCATAGTTCCCCTGTAAAATGTTGATTCCATGCCTGGAGGGTAACGCTGAGAAGAACAGGGCTGAAGCCCAAGTCCTTCAGTGCCCAAAGAATAACAGGGTTTTCACTCTGGGAAAAAGAAGTCCTCGCCACCAGCTCCAGTGCAGTGGCACAAAGTTTCTGCCCAAGAATAAAGACAGGCCTTAAAGAAGAAGAGTTCTGCAGGTCTGTCTGGAGGTACAGAATTTTATTTAGAATTAAGAGTGGAGAACTTCATGCCTAAGGGTATTGTTAAAAACATTGGAGGTCATGGTGGACTACAGCTAACTGGGGGCTGGTAGCTCTGATAGGCAAACCAGCAGAGCAGCCTTCAGTATAGCAAGTTCCAGGGAGAGTGATAGCCATAAAGAACACTGCTGAGATCACAGACAAACCTAGGAGTTGTGAAGGCTATGCACATAAGTGACATCCACTTAGAAGCAATCAGAGCAGGACATGGAGAAGAGTTGAAAATATTTCTTAAGCAACAAACATATCCATTAACATATGACAAAATTCTTACTGGAAAAGGGACTTAAAATTTCTGAGTAAATGATTAAACAATGAGCTACTCTAAGCCAGAGGTGAAAAGGAAGACAGGTATAAAAATAATGTCACAGACATTTCTCCAAGTCTGGAAAACTGTGTACATGCCGAAGACTGCATTCTATGTGGAGCAATCACAGGGAACATCCATGCTACTAGTGAGTGGATGAATGTGGGATTAAAAATATATATGCTCCCTGAACTCAGCAGTCCCTAAGCCATTCAAGCATTCAACAGTAAAAAGTAAAATTATAACTGGCTAAAGAGTCTTAAGAACAATCTTTGATGAATAAGCAGATTATGATGACCCAAGAGCAACCCCTATACCAAGGGTAAAATAAGGGGAAAGATAAATCTGAGCATTAATCTCAAAGGCTACACACTGAGGGAGAAATAAACTTTGCAGAAATATTTCAGCCAAGTTACTAAACCAATAAAACCAGTCAAGCAAGCAATAACGATTAAAATAACAACCCCCACCACTACTTCTGGAAAGGGGGTCAATATCCATAGTTGTTAACAATATATTATCTAAAATGTCTAGTTTTCAACAAAAAATTATGAAACATACAAAGAAACAGGAAAATGTTACCCATACACAGGAAAAGATGGCAGGCAATATAAACTGCCTAAGAAGGGAGCCATAAGGTGGACTTAAAACTAAAGGAAACCACCCTTAAAGGATTAACAGCAGGAACAACGACTGTGTTTCTCCAATAAAGAATACACTTAAAGAGTTAGAGGTCATTTAAAAGAACCAAATAGAAAGCTGGAGTTGGAAAGTATGATAATTGAAGTTAAAACTCAATGTAGGGTCAGGCGGGTGATAGTGGAGCAGTGGTAGAGTTCTTGCCTGCCATGCTGGAGACCCGGGTTCGGTTCCCAGTGCCTAACAATGTAAAAAAAATTAAAAGAAAAAATTCAATGTAGGGTCAAATAGTATATTTAAGTTGGCAGAAGAAGGAATCAGTGAACTAAATGAAAGACTGATAGAGATTATGCAATCTGAAGAACAGGGACAAAAAGAATGAAGAAAAATAAACAAAGCCTTAGAGAAATGTGGGACAGCATTAAGCACATCAACATACATATAGATATGGGAGTCCTAGAAGAAGAGGAGAGAAAGAAAGTGATAAGAAATTTTTTTCAAATGGCAGAAAATTTCCTATATTTGATGAAAAACAACCTACAAGTCCAAGAATCTCAACAAACTCCAACTGGTATAAATTCAAAGAGATCCACACCCATACACATCAGAGTCAAATGCTGAAAGCCAAAGAGAAGAGAAAATTTTGAAAGCAACAAGAGAGAAAAGACTCATCCATAAGGAAACACTTAATACGAACATATGATATCTTTTTTTGGCTTTTATAAAGGGGATTTATTAAGTTACAAGGTTACAGTTCTAAGGCCTTAAAAATATCCAAACTAAGGCATCCAAAGAAAGATATTTTGACTCAAGAAAGGCTGGTGTCTGTCACTTGGGAAGACACATGGCTGGTGTCTGCTGGTCCTTGTTCCCAGTTCCGTTTCTTCCACCTTCTGATTCCAGTGGCTTCTGCACTAAGCGTCGGTGGGTCTCACTTAGCTGCTCCAGGGCAAAACTCTGGGTTTCATTTCTTAGCTTAGCATCAACTTTACCATGGTCATAAAAGTGGAATCATACAGTATCTATCCTTTTGTGTCTGGTGTATTTCACTCAGCATTATGTCCTCAAGGCTCATCCATCTTGTCATGTGCTTCAGGACATCATTTTGTTTTACTGCTGCATAATATTCAATCATATGTATATACCATATTTTGTTGATCCACTCGTCTGTTGATGGGCACAGGATTGTTTTCATCTTTTGGCCATTGTGAATAATGCTGCTATGAACATTAGTGTGAAAATGTTTGTGTCGCTGCTTTCAGTTCTTCTGGGTACATAATGAGTAGTGGTATTGCCAGGTCATAGGGCAACTAGATGTTTAGTTTCCTAAGGAACTGCCAGACTGTCTTCCATAGTGGCTGTACCATTATATGTTCCCATGAGCAGTGGATAAGTGTCCCATTTTTGCCACATCCTCTCCAACAATTGTAGTTTCCTGTTTGTTTAATAGCAGCCATTCTTACAGGTGTGAGGTGGTATCTCATTGTAGTTTTGATCTGCATTTCCCTTACAGCTAATGAAAATCAGCACCTCTTCATGCACTTTCTAGTCATTTGTATTTGCTCTTCAGAAAAATGCCTATTCATATCTTAAGTCCATTTTATAATTGGGTTGTTTGTTCTTTTGTTTACAGGATGTCAAACCTTTATCCGATGTGTGTTTTGCAAATTTCTCCCATTGAAATTTGCAGCCATTGGCTGCCTCTTCACCTTTTTGACAAGGTCTTTTGAGGCACAAAAATATTTTATTTTAATGAGTTCCAATTGATCTACTTTTTCTTTTTTGCTTGTGCTTTGGGTGTAAAGTTTAGGAAGCTACCTCCTATTATTAGGTCTTGAAGATGTTTCCCAACATTTTCTTCTAGAAGCTTTAGGTACTGATTCTTATCTTGAGGTGTTTGATCCACTTTGAGTTAATTTTTGCATAGCTTGTAAGGTAAGGGTCCTCTTTTATTCCTTTGGCTATTGATATTCAGTTATCCCATGCCCATTTATTGAAAAGACTTTAGTCCCAGTTCAGTCAATTTAGGGGCCTTGTTGGAGATCAGTTGACCATAGATTTGGTGGTTAATTTCTGCACTTTCTATTTGATTCCATTGGTTGATATTTCTATGCTTGTGCCAGTACCATGCTCTTTTGATTACTGTGGCTTTATAATAAGCTTTAAAATCAGAAAGTGTTAATCTTCTTACTTTGTTCTTCTTTTTTAGGATGCTTTTAGCTATTTGAGTTCTCTTTCCTTTTTGGATGAGTTTGGTAACTAGCTTTTCCAAGTCTTCAAAGTAAGTTGTTGGAATTTTGATTGGTACTGTGTTGAATCTGTAGATCAATTTGACATCTTAACTACATTTAATCTTCCTATCTATGAGCAGGGAATGTCTTTCCACTATGTAGATTTTCTTTTAGCAATGTTATGCAGTTTTCTGTGTACAAGTTCTTTATGTCCCTAGTTAAGTTCTTTCCTAGATACTTGATTCTTTTAGTTGCTGATTTGAATGGAATTTTCTCCTTAATTGACTCCTCAGTGAGGGCATTGCTTGTGTATAGACACATTACTGATTTTTGCCCATTAATTTTATATCACACCATCCTGCTGAATTTGTTAGTTGGCTCAAGTAACTTTGTTGTAGATTTCTCAGAATTTTCCAGGGATAGTATCATGTCATCTGAAATAATGAAAGTTTTACTTCTTCCTTTCCAATTTTGATGCCTTTGCTTCTTTTTCCTGTCTGATTGCTCTAGCTAGAACTTTTAGTACAATGTTAAATAATAGTGGTGATAGAGGGCATCCTTGTCTCATTCCTGAACTTAGGAGGAAAGCTTCCAGTCTCTCTTCATTGAGTATGATGCTGGCTAGAAGTTTGTTGCATATGCCCTTTATATTTTGAGAAAGTTATTTTTGATTCCTACCTTCTGAAATGTTTTTATCAGAAAAGGATGTTAAATGCTTTTTCAGCATCAATTGAGATGATTATGTGATTTTTTCCCTTTCGATTTGTTAATGTGCTCTATTACATTCATTGATAGTATTGTGTTGAACCATACTTGCATTTCTGGTATAAACCCCACTTCGTCATGGTATATAATTCTTTTAATGTACTGTTGGATTAAACTTGATGGTCTTTTGCTGGGAATTTTTGCATCTATGTTCATTAGGGAGATTGGCTTGTAGTTTTTTTTCTTACAGCATCTTTACTCAGTTTTGGTATTAAAGGATTGTTAGCTTCATAAACTTAGTTAGGTAATGTTCCTTCTTCCTCAATTTTTTGGAAAAGTTTGAGTAGGATTGGTTTTAGCTCTTTCTGGAATGTTTGATAAAATTCCTCTGATAAGCCATCTGGCCCTGGGCTTTTCTTTGTAGGAAGATTTTTAATGACTGATTGAATTTCTTTACTTGTGATTGGTTTGTTGAGGTCTTCTATTTTTTCCTTGAGTGTATCTTGCTCCTGTATTTCCAGGAATTTGTGCATTTCATCTAAGTTATCTAGTTTGTTGGCATACAGTTGTTCATAGTATCCTCTTATGAGTCTTTAAAAATTTCTTCAGGGTCTGTGGTTATGACCCCTTCTCATTTCTGATTTTGTTTATTTGTGTGATCGAGCGCTCTCTTTTTCTTTGTCAGCCTTCCTAGTGGTCCCTCTATTTTACTGATTTTCTCAAAGAACAAACTTTTGGTATTATTGATTCTTTCTATTGTTCTTTTGTTCTCTCATTCAGTTAACTCTGCTTTAATCTTTGTTATTTCTCTTCTTCTATTTTCTTTGTGGTTAGTTTGCTGTTCTTTCTCAAGTTCCTCCAGGTGAGCACTGAAGTCTTCAATGTTTGCTCTTTCTTGTTTTTTTAATATAAGCATTTAGGGGAATAAATTTCCCTGTCAGCACAGTATTTGCCACATCCCTTAAGTTCTGATATGTTGTATTCTCATTTTCATTTGCCTCCAGATGGCTACCGATTTTTCTAGCAATTTCTTCTTTGACCCACTGGTGTTTAAGTGTGTGTTATTTAAGCTCCACATATTTGTGAAAGTTCTTGTTCTTTGGTGGTATTGGTTTCCAGCTTCATTCCATGTGATCAGAGAAAGTGCTTTGAATAATTTCAACTTTTTAAAATTTATAATGACCTGTTTTGTGCCCCAGCATATGATCTATCCTGGAGAATGTTCCAGGAGCACTAGAAAAGAATGTATATCCTGGTGTTTTGGAGTGTAATGACCTATATATGCTTGTTAGGTCTAACACATTTATCAAATTGTTTAAGTTCTCTGTTTCCTTGTTTATTCTCTATCTGGTTGGTCTATTTATAGAGGAAAGTAGTGTATTCAAGTCTCCTACTATTATTGTTGAAGCATCTGTTACTCCCTTCAGTTTTGCCAATGCCTGTCTCATGTACTTTGGAGCTCCTTGATTGGGAGCATAAACATTTTTGATTGTTATTTCTTCTTGTTGAATTTTCCACTTTATTAATATATAGTGTCCTTCTTTGCCTCTTTTGATATCTTTAAATTTAAAGTCTATTTTGTCTGATATTAATATAGCTACTCCTATTTCCTTTTGGATACAGCTTGTGTGGAGTATCTTTTTCCATCCTTTCACTTTCAATCTATTCGTATCCTTGTGTCTAAGATGAGTCTCTTGTAAGCAGCATATAGCTGGATTATGTTTCTTAATCCATTCTGCCAATCTGTATCTTTTAATTGGTACATTTAGTCCATTAACATTCAAAGTTATTACTGTAAAGGCATTTCTTGAATCCACCATCTCATCTTTTGGATTTTATTTGTCAGATCAATATAACCTTTTCGCTCTTTCTCTTTTTATCCTTTAAGTTACCCTAACTGGTACTCTTCAATTCTTTGCCCGCCTCTAGACATCCCTCCCCTGTCTTTTTTTTTCAGCTGGCAGAACTTCCTTTAGTATTTCTTGTAGGGCTGGTCTTTTGTTGACAAATTCTTTCAGCATTTATTTGTTTGAAAATTTTAATCTTTCCCTCAGCTTTGAAGAATAATTTAGTTGGGTACACAATTCTTAGCTGGAAATCTGTCTCTTTCGTGATCTTAAATATATCATACTGCTACTTTCTCACCTCTATATGCCAGTTGAGTAGTACAAACTCAGTCCTATGTGGTTTCCCTTGTATGTAGTGGATTGTTTTTCTCTTGCTACTTTCAGGACTTTTTGCTTTTCTTTAACATTTGACAGACTGATTTGTATGTGTCTTGGGGAAGGCCTATTTGGATTCATTCTATTTGGAGTTCATTGGGCTTCTTTGATTTCCATATTTATGTCCTTTATAAGGGTTTGGAAGTTTCTCCCCATTATATCCACAACTAATCTTCCTAGCCCTTTACTCTTCCCTTCTCTTTCTGGGACATCAATGATTCTTATATTTGTGAGCTTTGTTTCACCCATCATTTCTTGAGATACAATTCAAATCAAATTTTCCAATCTTTTTTGGCCATTTGCTGGTTTTTTTTCCATTTGTTGTTTTGAGGTTCAAAATCATTTGTCCTGTCCTCTAGTTTGCTTATTCTTTCTTTCTTCTGCCTCTTAAAACCTGCTGTGTTGTGTCTCTAGTATATTTTTTATTTGATCTACAGCATCTTTAATCTCTGTGATATCTGCTATTTTTTCTATTTATTCTTTCAAATTCTTCTTTATGCTCTTCTAGTGTCTTCTTGATCTCCTCTATGTCCTTAGCATCCCATTTATTTTATTTTGTAGAATTATATGAACATCTTTGATTAGTTGTTCCAAAGTCTATGTCTCCTCCAGCATTTTAATTTGGTCATTAGGTTTGGCTATATATGTCTGCATCTTGATATGCTTAGCGGTCTTCTGTGGTCTTCACAGCATGTAAATATCTTGATTAGTTTACTTTGTAAGTTGATTTCCTTCAGTAGTCTAAAGCTTTGTATTTGCAGGATGGATGTGTAGCAAGATATGGGATGTGGGGCGGGGCACAACAGTGTGGTGATAGGTTGTGGGGCAGGTATAGGCATGGGTAGGGGACTCTATACTGGTGGCTGTGAGCTTGGGGTGTGGGGCATGGGTTTGTGGACACATGGTGTGGGGGCCGTAGGGGTGGGGTCCAGCTCAGGCAGGTCTTAGGGTGTAGAAGCAGGGTGCGGCATGGGGGACACAGATGTAGGACATGGCAGGAGGTGGATGGGAGGACAGTGCAGATGCATGGAGGCTGGTGTGCAAGCAGGATGTGGATAGGCATGTGGAGCATGGGGGTGGTGGGTGTCAGGGTGTGGGGTACAGTGCACAGAGGTTAAGGCATAGGGAGTGCATGATGCAGGTGTGTCCTTCCTCATGGGGAGGGGCCCAGGGGGCCAGGATATGGATGCATGTGTAGGGGTGGGGTACATTTCACAGTGATTGCAGGATGTGGGTCAGGGGCAGGTGATGTCTGGTGTGTGTGGCCCTGGCATGGGTGCTCAGGTGCATGGGGGCTTGGGGTAAGGGTGCATGCATGTGCAGGGTGGAGACTATGTAAGACAGATGAGTATGTGAGTATCTGCCAAGTGTTGGAACAGGGCACTTGTGCCATGGGGTAGGGCAAGGGTATGCATGTGTGTGGGGCAGGGGGTTGGGATGGAGGGATGAAGAGAGTATTGCACGGATGTGTGGGACCCCACATGGACCCTGGTGTGCACATGTGCAGAGCTCAGGGGCAGCAAGCTGGAGTTGAGCCTGCATGGGCTGGGGGTAGGTGTAGCCCAGATTTGCAGGTCAGCATTTGCCCAGAACTGGGGAGCATGGTGGGAATGCGTATGTTTGCGGATCTGGGGAGGCCAGGTGCTGATGTTCGCATACACAGAGCTTAAGAGTGGGGGTGGGTTTGCCTGACTGTATGGGCTGGAGGTAGTGTGTGGCCTAGGCATGAAAATGAGCGCCTGCACCTGGATGCTGGGCAGGGGGTGGGGAGGTGGGGGTCAAGGGGCTGTGTGAAGGTGCGGGTCTTGGGAGGGGCGGGCCAAGATTGGGCGCTTGCGCAGGAGAGGTTGGTCTGGCTGGGGCAGGCTTGCCTGTGTATGTAGGGTAGGGGTGTGGGGCGGGGATGTGCAGGGGTGGTGCATCGGGACAAGGACGCTTGGAGTGCAGCGGGGTGGGTGGGTGACAGGGTTCAGGTGCGTGGGGTGTGGGGGAATTCGTTGGGGGGGGGCAGCATGCATGAAGGTAGCACTTCAAGGAACATGGCTTGGCTCACTTCCCTATTCCTGATCCCTGTCCGTTCACTTCTGAGGGCTCCAGGCTTCCATATGGAAAGGGGTGCATTAGGCTGTTTGCACGACTGGATGGTCTCTGGCTCTCTGCATCTCAATTCTTCAGCTTTTGCCACCAAGGTCCTCCCTATGTGGTGTAGAAGACACTCCCAGGTCACTTATACCCTGGAATCGCCTTCCCAGTCACCTTTTCCTCTCACTTCTCTAGCTGTTCCTTGGAGCAGGGTTGAACTTGACCTATCGTATTCCACCATCTTCCTGGAACTCATTCCACCAATTTCCTGGAACTAACATGATTTCTTATCAGAATTAAGAGAGGCTAAAAGGTAGCGGAGTGAAATATTCAAAGTACAGAAAGTAAAAAAAAAAAGACTGAAAGAAAAAACCTGGCAAATAAGTTTCTTATATTCAGCAGAATTATCTTTTAAAATGATAGTTGTAAATCCACCCATATCAATAATAACATTAGATATGAATGCATTAAACTGTCCAATTGAAAGGTAGAGTTTGTCAGATTGAATAAAAGTCAAGATACAACTTTACACTTTCCATGCTACCTACAAGAGACCCACCTTAGATTCAAAGAGAAAAACAGATTGAAAGGAAAATAATGGAAAAATTGATATCATTCAGACAACAACAATAAGCGCTGAAATGGTTAAACAAAAAAACCATGCAAAAATAGGTGTTAGAATAAAGAAATGTTACCAGTAATAAAGAGAAGTACTTCATAGTGATAAAAGGACCAAGTTATCTGGAAGATATGAAAGCTATAAACATATATGCACCAAAAACAGAGTCCCAAAATACATGAGATGAAAACTGACAGGACTGAAGAGAAAAATAATCAATTCAACAATAATAGTTGGAGACTTCAATACCCACTTTCAATAGTGGATATGAAAACAAGGCAGAAGATCAATAAGGAAATAGAATACTTGAACAAAACTTTATACCAACCAGATTGAGTAAGCATCTATAGATCAGTCCCATCAACAGCAGCAGAATACACATTTCTCTCAAGCACACATGTAACATTCTCCAGGACTGACCATACGCTAGGGAATAAAACAAGGGTCAACACATGTAAAAAGACTGAAATCATACAAAGTAATTATCTCTAACCACAACACAATTGAATTAGAAATCAATGACATAAGAAAAATTGGGAAATTCACACATACGTGGAAATTAAGCAATATGCTCCTAAAGTGATAAATGGACCAAAGAAGAAATAATAATAAAAATGAGAAAATACTTTGAAATGACTGAAAATGGAAACATAGCAAACAAAAACTTGTGGGATGGAGCTAAATGTATGTTTAGCGGGAAATGTATAGTTGTAAAAGCCTTTATTTATAAAAGAAGAAAGATTTCAAATAAATAACATCATCGTCCATGTTTAAAACGCTTCAAAAAAAAAGAACAAACTAACCCAACGTAAGCATAAAGAAGGAAATAATAAAGATTAGTGGAAATAAATGGAGTAGAGAACAGAAAAACAATAGAGAAAATAAGCAAAAATCAAACCTCCTCCAAAAAGTTCAACAAAAATTGACAAATTTTTAGCTAGAGTGACCACAAAAATAGATAGAAAAATTGAGTTACTAAAATCAGGAATGAAAGAGGGAACACTACTTTCAGAAATAAAATGGATTATAAGGAAATATTATGAATAATTTTGTGCCAGTGAATTAGAAACTTAGATGAAAAGGCCAAATTCTTAGAAAGACAAAAAGACATCAAAATGTAATCAAGAAGAAATAGAGACATTTATCTACAACCCATAAATATTTAATTAGCAATTTAAAAACTTGCTACAAAGAAAAGCTCAGGTGCAAACGCTTTCATTTGTTAATACCATGAGGTATTCAAAGAATTGATATGCAAATCTTCCAAAAGTAAGAAGAAGAGGAACACTTTCCAACATATTTGGTAATTACTCAAATACCGCAATTAGACAGAAATCATAAGTATATAAAGTACAGACCAATATCACTTTTTGTTGTTTCCAGATTTTTATTCTTTTAAACAACTTAATTAAAAAGTCTTTAAATTAATTCTTATATAATTTAATTCTTGCATCTAAATTTACAGCCGTCATGGTTTTATGATGAATTGTGAGAAACAGAAATAAAATATATATACATATTTGTAAATATTTTGTGATATATTAACAGATTGTTTTTTTAAGTTCCACTAAATTAGCTCCTACCATCATTGAATGTGTTTATTGCCACCCTTTTTCAAACCTCTGTTCTCAAACCATTCATTCATGCCATGTTGGGAAAAGTGTTCCCCCAAATCATTTGCATTTGTTGAGTTACCATTTTAGCTTACATTTCAATCTTTTTTTAGAGATTAAATATTTTTATAATTTTTTTAGTACAGAAGTTGTAGGTTTACAGAAAAATCATGCAGAATATATGAAGTTCCCATATTCCCCCTATTATTAATATTCTATGTTAGTGTGGTACCTTTGTTATAATTGATTAAAGAATGTAATTATAACAGCATTAATTAACTATAGTCTATAGTTCTCGTTAATGTTCACTGTTTGTGTTGTAAAGTCCAATGTTTTATTTAAAGTTTTATCCTTGCAACACATATATAACTACATTTTAACTCTTTTATCCACATTCAAATATACAATTCAGTGGTGTCAATCCCATTCACAATGTTGTACTACCATCACCACCATTCATTACCAAAATCTTGCCATCAACCCAAAGAGAAATTCTGCACCAATTAAGCATTAATTTCACATAACGCCACACCCCCACTGTGGCCCCTGGTAACCTCTATTCTAGTTCCTGACTCTATGAATTTGCTTATTCTAATTTTTCGTATCAGTGAGATCATACAATATTTGTCATTTTGTGTCTGGCTTATTTCTTGCAACTTGATATCTTCAAAGTTCCTTCATGTTGCATGTATCAGAATTTCTTCTTTGAATTCCTCTTTACAGCTAAATAATATTTCATTATATATAGATACATACCAATTTTGTTTATTCATTCAGCTGTCTATGGACACTTGGGCTGCTGACATGTTTTGTAAATTGTGAATAAGGTCACTTTGAACATCAATGTGAAAATACCTGTTAAACTTCCTGCTTTCAATACTTTGGGGTATATACCTAGAAGTGGAATTGCCAGGCTATATGGTAATTGCATACTTAATTTTCTGAGGAATCATAAAATTATTTCCCACAGTGGCTGTATCATTTTACATTCCCACCAACAATGAATGAGGGTTCCTGTTTCTCTGTAACGTTTCCAAACAATTGTTATTTTCCATTTTTAAAATAGTAGCCATTTTAGTGGGTGTGAAATGTATCTCCTTGTGTTTATATTTGCATGCCCCTAATAGTTAATGATGTTGAGCTTCTTTTTTTAAGCTTGTTGGCCACTTGAATATCTTCTTTGGAGAACTATCTAATGTCCTTTGCCTATATTTAAAATGGGGTTGTCTGTCTTTTTGTTGTTGAGTTGAATAATTTCTTTATATAGTCTAGATTTAAACTCTTATTGGATAGGTGGTTTACAAATATTTTCTCCCACTCTTTAAATTGTCTTTTTACTTTCAGAATGAAGTCCTTTGATGATCTGAAGTTTTCTTTTTTTAAATTTGATGGGTCCCATTTACCTATTTTTTTTCTCTTGTTCGGGCTCTTGGTGTAAAGCCTAAGATGCCATTGCCTAGTACAAGGTCCTGAAGATGCTTCCCTATGTTTTCTTCTAGGGGGTTTATAGTTCTGGTTCTTATATTTAGGTCTTTGATCCATCTGGAGTTGATTTTTGTATATGATGTGAAGTAGAGGTTCACCTTCATTCTTTTGCATATGGATAACCAGTTTTTGCAGCACCATTTGTTGAAGACACTATTCTTTCCCCACTGGGTGCCTTGGCACCATAGTAAAAAATCAGGTGGGCTCACACCGTGGTTTCATTGTGTAGCTTGGTCTATGCTGTTCTGGTAGTGGGCGCAAGGCCGCAAACATAGCACACTACAATTTCAAGAAGATTATGGTGGTTCAGTCTGCCAAGGACTTAATTGACTTGACATTATCAAAGGCTCATTGAGAGATTCCAACTGTTATTAAAAAACATTGCCAAATTCATCGTATTAGACATTTTTACATGAGGGACGTCAAATTTACACAACAGAATTATGACAGACTCTCACAAATTTTACCAGATTTCCCCAAATTGGACAATATCCAGTGTGTCTAAAGTTTTGTCTCCTTTGTTGATGGTTTTTGGCCTATATCTTGTTCCTTTGGATGTGTCATCATTTTCAATTTCTTTGTTCATTTTTAAATATTTTGTTGCACACTGCGAGTTTTTATATTTTAAAATGTTAACTCTGGCATTTAGTAACTAAGCTGTCTGTTCCTTAGGTTTGTATCTAGCTGGTATATTACAGAGAGTTGTTTGAGTTCCAGGAACTAACAAAACAAAGAAACCACTGAAAAAAATACCTTTCATAGTCTTTGCAAATTGGCTCTGCACCGGGTAGTGCTTCCCTTCAGAGTTAACCCTCCTATCAAGAAGATCAGGCTGAAGTGCATGTACAGTGCAGTTTCCATTCTATGTTTTCTCAGCTTGTGTATTGTCCTGCCATTGTGCTTACTCATGCCCTTATAAATCCACCCATTTATAGGAGTCTGAAAGCCCCTTCTACTCCCTATGAAGTAAACTTTCTCCCCCTCACAGTTACTCTATTTATGATTTAAAGCAATTAAGCTTTTGCCCAGGCTGTTTATTTTATTTTTTTTTACACATAGGCAGGCACTGGGAATTGAACCCAGATCTCCAGCACAACAGGCAAGAACTCTGCCACTGAAGCACTGTTGCCCCAGACTGTTTTGAACTAGTTGTTTCTTACACTGCTTTATTTATCTACAAGCTACTGACAGCAGGACTAGTTCTGGGAAGGTGAGCTAGAGAGAAGTTTCCTGGTTCCTTGCTATCAACAGATTGACTCCAAAAAACAGGCACCTAAGTATGCACCAAAGCATCATTTTGGTACCCAGAGATAAGTTTCCTTGTTCAGTCTTTCAGGTGGCTACCTGATAAATTCACTTAAATATTTAAGCACCCCAGCATGTGCCAAGGGGTCATTATGCTCCCTCCTGAACAGGATCAGGAACCTACAATAGAATTGCAGGTAGGCTTCACATTGTGCCAAGGAGAAAATGAGGGAGGGGTCAGCAAGTGTGCCAAGAGCTTCTGTCACTTTTTAAAGTTGCATTTCTTGACTATGCTCTCACCCATTCACTGCTACCATTTAACTGTTTTCTAGTTTTGAGGATGATTGCTTTTTCAGTTTTTTTAGTTGTTCAAAGATTCTGTTGGGGAATAGCACTCTTAATTATCTTATACTACTATCTTGGTCCAAATTAAGTCAACCAATATCTCTTATAAACAATATAGATGCAAAAATCTTCAACAAAATATCAGTAAACTGAATCTGGCAATATATAAGAAATATACAATATAACAAAGTGGATATATCTCAGTAATTCAAGGTTTCAATGACATCTGAAAATTAATTAATGCAATGCACCATTTAATAGAATAAAGGACACTCATGCTAGTATCTCAATAGATGTAGAAAAAGCATTTGATAGAGTCCAATACACTTTCATTATACAAACACACATACAAATTTTAAAGGAAGAAGTAAAACTATCTTAATTTGTAGATAAAATAATCTCATACATAGCAAATCCTAAGGAATCCACTAAAAAACTATTTGAACTAATAAATGAGTTCAGTGAAGTTATAGAATAAAAGATCAATATATAAAAATGAATTATGTTTCTATATATTGGAAATGAACAATATGAAAATGATAGTAATAAAACAATTTTGTTTACAAAAGCATCAAATAGAAGGAAATGCTTAGATATAAATTTAACAAAAGATGAGGGAGACTTGTACACTTAAAACTATAAAACATTGTTGAAATAAACTAAAGATGATTTAAATAAGAAGAAATATATACCATATGCATAATATTTTTAAGATGACAATACTCCCCAAATTAATCTACATAATCAATGCAATCTATATCAATATTTCAGCTGTGATTTTTGCAAAAATTGACAAGCTGATCCTAAAATTTATATGGAAATAGATTAGCTAAAATTCTGATGAAAAGAAAGATCAAAGGTGGAGGACTCACACATCTCAACTTCAAAACTTATTACAAAACTATAGTAATTAAAACAGTAGTATGGCTATAAAGATAGACATATTTTTATGGAATCAAATCAAGGGTCCAGAAATAAATCCATGTGTCCATGGTCAATTTATTTTGAACAGGGGCACCAAGACTATTCAGTGGGGGGAAATAATAATCTTTTGAACAAATGGTGCAGAGACTATTGAATATCCACATGCATAAGAATGAAGCTGGACCAATACCTGAAGGCACATACAAAAATTAACTAAAAATGGATCATAGATTTAAATTTAAGATGTAAATGGTTAAAATTCTTAGATGAAAACAAGAATAAATCTTCCTGACTTTGTTTCAGGCAATGTTTTATTAGCTATGACATCTAAAGCATAAGCAAACAAAGAAAAATAGATAAATTCAACTTCATGAAAATTAAAGAAACTTTGTTATTCAAAGGACAGTCTGAAGAAAGTAAAAGGACAACTCAAAAAAATGGGAATAATATTTCCAAGCCATACATTGATAAAGGTATAGTATATTGAATATATAAAAAAACCACAACTCAACACTAAAAAGAGAAATACTCAATGTAAAATTAGGCAAAGACTTGTGTAGATATTTTTCAAAGAAGATATTCAATAAGCACATGAGAATATGTTTGACAGTCATTAATGAAATGAAAATCAAAACCAAATTGAGATACCACTTCACATCCACTAACATGGCTATAGTCAAATAGACAATGATAAGTGTAGGTGAAGATATGGAGAAACTGAAAGCCTCATACATTGCTGGTGTGAATGTAAAATGGGGCAGCCACTGTGGAAAACACTTTGGCATTTCATAAAAAGATTAATCATAAAAGTAACTTATGACTCATCAGTCCTACTTATAGGTAGAGAATTGAAAACATAAGTCCACACACAAAAAACTTCTAAACTAATGTTATAGGAGCATTATTCATAAACCAAAAAGTGGAAACAACCCAAATAGCCATCAATGATGAATGGATAAACAAAATGTAGTATATGTATACAGTGGGATATTATTCAGCCTAAAAAGGAGTGAAGCCCTGATATATGCTTCAACATGAATATACCTTGAAAATGTCATGCTAAGTGAAAGTAGCCAGGCATGAAAGACTATATCTTGTGCTTTAGTTTGCTAAGGCTACCAGAATGCAATACACCAGAGATGGACTGGTTTTTATAAAGGGGATTTATTTAGTTACAAAGTTATAGTACTTTGGAAGAAACACTGGCTTTCCTCTGGCTTTCTCTATCATATGGGATGGCACACAGAAACATCTGCTGGACTTCTCTCTTAGCTTCTGGGTTTATTGGTTTCTTTCTGCATCTCCAAATGTCTGGGTCTGAGCTGCTGAGCTTTTTTCTTGCCTCTGTCTAAGCCTCCAGCTAATTAAATTAAACATCAGCCATTGCAGAAGGCACTCCCCTTAGCCTACCACAGATATAATCAGCCATAGATGAATTTCATATGCTAGATAGTTTAAGTCCACAGCAACAGAACAACTGGGCATAATCACCTAGCCAACTTGACACAGGAACTTAACTACTACAGAGTCTGTCCCTTGTCAACTTGGCAACTATACATATCATCTTAAACCATACTTAATCTCTAAATAGAAAACAATAACAGACATGTTTTTCCACAAACAATGCTCATCTGTCCTGCATACAATACACTAAATCTTTCCATATACAAAATACATTAATTTCATCACCATACCACAAAAGCTTTAAATCATTTCAGTATCAATATAAATACAATACCAACTCAAAAAATAGTATAAAATCTCATCAAAGGCAGTTACAGGCATGGTCTGTCCCAAAGAAAAATTCTCTGGCTGTGGACCTGTGAACTTGGAGCAAGTTATCTGCTTCCCATATACAAAAAAGGAACAGTCATGGGATAAATGATCCCATTGCCATAGAGAGAAACCAGAAGGAAAACAGGGGTCACCAGACTTAAACAATCCTGAAAACCTGTAGTGCAAACTCTATTAGATTTCAAAGTCTAAGAGTCATTCATCCTCAGGGCTTTAGAAAACAGCAGTCCCACCCTTTCAAAGGGCCTATGCAGCTGTCCTATTCTCTCCAAACACTGGGATGAGGGTTACAACATTGAGGAACACTGGGGATGCCACTGTTTTGGCCCCAACCTCCTCAAGCATCTATGTGGCACCCAGATTCTCTGCCATCTCTGAGGTACATGCTCAGCCTCTTCTTAAAAATGGGGTGGCAGCCAGGGTCCTCCCAAAGTTCAGGGAGTGTGCTCCACTCTCTCTGATGCCTGGGGCACCAGAACTCTTCCTGAACATTGAGGCAGAAGGAACATCTTCTACTTCCAGGGCAAACTCACCCCCTCCACATGCACAAGTGGATGCACTCTCCTGGCTGGAGGTTTCTTTTCCTTTTTTAAAATTTTTTATTAATTAAAAAAAATTACAAGAAACACAAACATTCCCAACACATACATGCAGCAATTCACAATATCATCACATAGTTGCATATTCATCATCATGATCATTTCCCAGGACATTAGCATCAATTCAGAAAAAGAAATAAAAAGACAACAGAAAAATATAACAAACAGAAAAAAATTTACACGCCATACCCCTTACTGATCCCTTTCATTGATCA
>PVIY010027894.1:0-33867 GCA_004026745.1 Myrmecophaga tridactyla | reverse complement strand
AAATCCTCTCTGACATGGTAACACTTGAACAAAGACCTAAATAGCAACAACAACAGCTAAACCAACCAATAGATGATTTGAGGGAAGAATATTTGAGGCATAGAGAAAGATAAAGTCCCTGAGTTGGGAGTGAGTGTGACATGCTTGAGAAGAATAAGAAGGCCACAGCAACTGGTTTCGAGTTAGCAAGGAAAATGGTGAATGAATTCAGAGAGGTAGGCAGGTGCCAGATCTTGTAGAATGTTGTATACCGTGCTAAGGAGCTCAGTTTTATTTTTAGCGCGGTGGGAAGTAATTGAGGGTTTTTACACAGTGCAGTGACTTGATATGATTTATGTTTTTAAAAGATCATTTTTGACTGAACTGTAGGGGACAAAAGTGGAAGTTGGAAACTAAAAGGGGGATGTTATAGAGATTCAAGCAAGAGATAGTGGTGATTAGGCTGCAGAGGTGGTGAAGAAGGGCTCAAGCAATAGATTTAGGATGTATGTAGATAGAGTGAATATTTTAAAGATGGTTGTGAGGATTAAATTCGATAGTGCATGAGGAGAACATCGTACAGTGTCTGGTACATGGCAGGTGCTCTCAGCAGTGCTGCTCTCAGTATTTTCATTAACTTCATTATCACTGTCATCATTATCCTCATCAGCATCACAGTAGGTGCAACTGCCAAGGCTTCTTGTACAAAAGTGATATACCTAAGGCAAAAATACAGCATTGTTTCATTATTACTTACAGAGGGAGCTTAGAATTATGGTTTTATTGTAATTGCCTGTTACTAACTTCTGTGTGTGCGTGTGCGTATGAATCAACATTATGTACACACACTTATTTATCTATTTAAACTTTTAAAAACTGTTTATTTTGAATCTCCAGTTATTTCTGCTCAAATCACTGGTTTTGTTTTGGTATTCATCTGCCCTTATAGGAATAGGAGATGCCTATATCTCCTGAATGCCTGTTATGTTACAAGCATGTGATTAACGCAGAACTGAGTGTTGGGGAAGTTAAAAACATCCAGGTCACGTATCTAATGAGCTGGTGGAGTTAGGATTAAATCCAGTTCTGTGTGATTCCAAAGCCCATGCTGTATCTACTATACCTTTTTTTCTCTTAGAGCCCATGGATAACTGCTTTATAGGTCACGTAGTTATAGAATCTCTAGTCCTAACTACCAGTATGGCTATTTCCACAATACAGTTTTATTTTTTCATGTTGGGGCAGATTTGAGCTGTTTCTATAAATTATTTTTTAATATACTTTTTTTTATTAGAGAAATTGTGGGCTTATAAAACAATCATGCATAAAATACAGGATTCCCATATATCACCCTTCCACCAGTACCTTGCATTGGTATGGAACATTTGTTACAATTGAAAATAGCACATCTTTATCATTGTACTATTAACTAAGTCCATGTTTTAACTTAGGATTCACTGTTTGTATGCTATAGTTCCATACATTAAAGAAAAAATCTTATTCTGTTACTATATATACACTCTAACATTTCCCCTGTGAGTAATCATATTCGGTTACAGTATCTCAGTGCTGTAAATTGCGTTCACAATGTTGTGCCACCATCACCACCATCCAGTACCAAAACATTTCCATCATTCCAAGTAGGAATCCTGTACATTTTAAGCCTTAGCTTTCTGCTCCCTATCCCCACCCCATCCCCTGGTAACCTATATTCTAGATTCTGACTCCATGAATTTGCTTGTTCCAGTTGTTTCAAATCAGTGAATTCATACAGTATTTGTTCTTTTGTGTCTGGCTTATTTCACTCAACATGATGTATTCAAGATTCATCCATGATGTCACATGTATCATGACTTCATTCCTTTTTATAATGGAATAATATTCCATTATATGTTTATACTACATTTTATTTATACATTCATCACTTGATGGACACTTGGGTTGCTTCCATCTTTTGGCAATTGTGAATAATGCCTTTAGGAACATCGGTGTGTAAACATCTGTTCAATCCCCTGCTTTCAGTTCTTTTGTGTATATACCTACTAGTGGGATTGGAGGATCATATGGTAGTTCTATACTTAGCTTTCTAAGAAATTACCAAACCATCTTCCACAGCGGTTGCACCATTTTACATTGCCACCAACATGAATGAGTGTTCCTATTTCTTGCCTCTCCAACACTTGTTATTTTCTGTTTTTTTTTTTTTTTATAGCAGCCATTCTAATGGGTATGAAAGGGTACCTTATTGTAGTTTTGATTTGCAGTTCTGTGAAGGCTAATGGTGTTGAACATCTTTTCATAGGCTTTCTGGCCATTTGTATATCTTCTTTGGAGAGATGTCTGTTCAAGTCTCTTGCCACTTTTTAATTGGGTTGTCTTTTTGTTGTTAGGTTGAAGGATTTCTTTATATATGCTGGATATTAATCTTTTATCAGATTTGTGGTTTCCAAATATTTATTCTCATTGTGTAGGTTGTCTTTTTTACTTTCATGATGAGTCTATTGAGGAACAAAAGTTTTTTATTTTGATGAGGTCCCATTTATCTATTTTTTCTTTTGTTGTTTGTTCTATAAGGGTAAAGTCTAAAAAACCATTGCCTAACACAAAGTCCTGGAGATGCTTCCCTACGTTTTCTTCTATGAGTTTGATAGTTCTATCTTTCATATTTAGGTCTTTGATCCATTTTGAGTTCATTTTTGAATATGGTGTGAGGTAGGAATCCTCTTTTTTTTTTTCTCCCTTTCACAATTAAGTGATCTTTACCTTGTCAAAAATCAGTTGGCCATAAATATGAGGATTGATTTCTGAGCTCTCAATTTTATTCCATTGGCCTATATCATCTGTCCTTGTGTCAGTACCATGCTGTTTTTGTTTTGTTTTGGTTTGGTTTTGGTTTTTAAAATAGCATGTATTTTTTAAAACCTTTTAAATTAATTGTGCAATATAGAAAACTGAAAAGTACAAGAAGCGAAGAACACAAAAGTCATCCGGAAGCCCAAGCAGTTTGCAGTTTAATATATCCTTCTAGGTCCCTTGTGTATATATACACACAATTGAGCATACATTTTTATGTGGTTGAGGTCACTCAGAATGTATCATGCTCTTGTATGAATATTTACCAATTCAAAGTCCCAAAACCATGAGTATTGTGATAACTAAGAATATATGATACTAACTCACATAATCAGAGGGGAAAAATGTATTCCTGCCTTTCTTGGGAACAAAAATTTCATAAAAGACAAAAAAGGCAACAAGCCTCTATAGATATTGGCAGAGTTGCAAATACTACATTCACTTAATAGTCAGTTTAAAATTAGATATAAAGCAAGAGTACAAAAAGTATAATGTATCTAAGAGAATTCATTGTCAGATCTATACCAAAGTAATAGCAAGATATCTTTCCATTGAGTTATTAACATTTTCCTATGGTACAGCTGAGATGTGCATATATGAAAGATTAAAATGGAAATATGAACATATGGCCATACATCCCTCCCCTCTGTACTTTCTTCTGCCCCTCTGCAGCCAACCTAATGAACAAGTCCTGATGCATACTGCTCAGAGGGGTTTAACAATTCCATGTCAAAGATACTTCTATGCTGTTAACAAAAAGATATTTATAAATTCATTGATTAGCTAGTTCTACTTTTTATCATACATTGTCATTTCAAGGTATCTAAAAAGCTTAAATGTTTTGAAATCAAGAATCTTACCCTTAATAAACACAGGTATTTTACAAAAAATGCACATAAAACTATAGTTAAAATGTAAAATTATCTTCAAGATGTAGAGATACTAGTAAAGAGCCCTTTCCTTTGCCCTTTCACCTCTTCTTCTTCCGCCATTTCAATGACTAAGTACAGAAATATATCTCCCTCCAAGTGGTGGATTAGCAAAAGTCACTTCCAGAAGAGTACCATGCTGTTTTGATTACTGTGCAGTACGTTTTAAGATTAGGAAGTGTGAGTCCTCCAACTTCATTGTTTTTTTTTTCAAGATGGCTTTAGCTATTTGGGAACCCTTAGCATATAAGTTTGTTTCTTGGCTTTTCCAGTTCTGCAAAAAAGTTTGTTGAAATTTTGATTGGGATTGCATCGAATCTATAAATTGCTTTGGGTAGTATTGACATCTTAATGACAGTTGATCTTCCAAACCATGAACACAGAAAATCCTTCCACTCATTTAGGTCTTCTTGATTTCTTTTAGCAATTTTTTTTTAACATTGTTTATTGTGAAAGATAACATACACCAAACAAAAGAAGGGAGAAGAAGCAATAATTTTCAAAGTACACTTCATGAGATCATTACAGAACAGATTTTTATTATGGGTTACTGTTCCATTATTTCAGATTTTTCCTTCTAGTTTTTCCTTCTAGTTGCTCTAAAACATTGGAGGCTAGAAGAAATATCAGTATAATGATTCAGCAGTCATACCCACTTGTTAAATCCTATTTTCTCTTTTAGAACCCCTCCTTCTCCTTTGATCTTCTCCCAATCTATAGGGAACTTTAGCCAATGCCTCCTCTGACTTTTTCATGTTGAGAAGGGGTGTCGACACTAAAGGATAGGGGGATGTAATTAATTGATAAGTCTTGGAGAGGCTAGTCCCTCTGGGTTCCAGGATTTATCTGACCTAGGAACTCTTCAGGAATTATAGGTTCCAGGAAAGCAAATTTAGTGCATGAAACCTTTATAGAGTCTCCATTTGAGCCCTAAGTGTTTTTCTTTGTTTGGTTGGTTGGGTTTTTTTTCATTTCAAACAATTTTATTTACGCATCATAAAATCCAACTAAATAGACATGTCTTCACCACCATAATCTATATGAAGACATTTCTTTTCTTCCACATGGAATCCATACCCCTCCTCCATACCCCCCCCACCCCTGCTTGTTGACATTTAGTTTTGGCATAATGTCTTTGTTACATTCAGTGGAAGCATATTACAATATTACTGTTGACTATAGACCCTAGCTTGCATTGATTGTACCTTTTCCTGTATACAATCCCATTTTCAGTACCTTGTAATGTTGACATTCATTTGTTCTCCTTCATGCAAAAGTGATTTTTAATTTGTACATTTAATCACCATCATTGTCCACTCTAGGCATTCCTAGGTTACACCATCTCAGTCCTTATCCTCTGTCTTTCTTTCTGGCTTCATATGTACCTCTTGCCCTTCTCCCTCAACCATACTCAAACGTTCAGCTTCATTCACTAATTATATTATTGTGCTGCCAACAGGTAGCATTGTGCTACCCATTTTTGAATTTTTAAAATCAGTCCTATTGCACATCCTGTATTCCTTTGGTACCAAATGTCCACACTCGGCCCTCTTTCTGTCTCTATCTCCTGATAACCTGTGTTCTTAACTTTAACTCTCAAAGTTCACTCATTACTTTTATTCATATTAGTGAGACCATACAGTATTTGTCCTTTGTTTCTGACTAATTTCACTCAGCATAATGTCCTCAAGGTTCATCCACGCTGTTACATGTTTTCTTTTAGCAGTGTTTTATAAATTTCTGTGTCCCAGTCCTTTACATCTTGGTTAGATTTATTGCTAGATATATGATTTTTTAATTGTCACTATGAATGGATTTTTTTCTTGATTTCTTGTTCTAATTGCTCATAGCTAGAAACACTACTGATTTGGGGGTTTTGATCTTGTCTCCTGCCACTTTGCTGAATTCGTTTATTAGCTCTGGGAACTTTGTTGTGGATTTCCCAAGATTTTCTGTGTATAGCATTGTGTCATCTGCAAATAGGGAAAATTTTATTTTTCCCTTTCCAATTTTGATGCCTTTTATTTCTTTTTCTTGCCTAATTACTCTGGCTAGAACTTCCAGTACATTATTGAATAACGTTGATGACAGGAGACATTCTTGTGTTGTTCCTGATCTTAGAGGGAAAGCTTTCAGTCTTAGCATTAAGTAGGATGCTTGCTGTGGGCTTTTCATATGTCCTTTATCATATTGAGGAAATTCCTTCTATTCCTAGCCTTCTAGGTGTTTTTATAAAGAAAGGGTGCTGTATTTTTTCAGATGCCTTTTCTGCATTGATTGAGATGATCATGTAGGGTTTTTTCCTTCATTCTTTTAATGTGGTATCTTCCATTAATTTTCTTATGTTCAACCAACCTTGCATACCAGGGATAAATCCCTCCCTATAAATTTTTCAGTAGGTATTGGAAGCACAGTTGGTGAAAACATTGTAGTTTTGGCTTTTGTTTTTATTTTGACAGTTGCAGAATATATATAGCTTCCTACTAAAAATACCAGTTATCAATGTTTGTCATCATTTCATTATATTTTATATATAGATTAAAAAGTCAAGTGAAAAAATTTAATTCATCTTCGTAACATTTAAGAAGCTTATAAATCCTTTTTGATTAATTGTTGTTTTGTTAGGTAAGAAATATAATAAAAGGAAATCAATCCACTGTTATTTCTAGCTGGCTCGATACTATTTTTCTTATATCTGGCTTAACTTGTATGCCCTCTCTCTGCCTTCAGGTACCATCCACTGCATCTTTCACGCCACTGGGCACCACTACACTTGGAAGAAAGTTACCACAACAGTGCACAACATTATCGTGGGGAAGTTGTGGATAGACCAGGTGAGGAAACATGCCTCAGGTGCTTCTGCACAACATTATCGTGGGGAAGTTGTGGATGGAGCAGGTGAGGAAGCCCCAGGTGCTTCTGCACAACATTATCGTGGGGAAGTTGTGGATAGACCAGGTGAGGAAACATGCCTCAGGTGCTTCTGCACAACATTATCGTGGGGAAGTTGTGGATAGACCAGGTGAGGAAACATGCCTCAGGTGCTTCTGCACAACATTATTGTGGGGAAGTTGTGGATAGACCAGGTGAGGAAGCCCCAGGTGCTTCTGCACAACATTATCGTGGGGAAGTTGTGGATAGACCAGGTGAGGAAGCCCCAGGTGCTTCTGCAGTTCGGAAGAATCCCTCCTTAACTGCGTCTTTGCAGTACTTAGGACGTGTGAACTGGCTCCAGAATGTTGTTCTTGGTTTATCACTTTCTCCTAAGGAATTCAGGATCTGCCTCCCCCAGTTTCTACACCACAAATTATTTATAAATGACCAAATCAGGGTATTCATTCAACAACTCTACTAGAACTATGTTAGACACCATGGGGGATATAAGAAAATTATTAACATGGTTCCCACTTTTCATCCTTTGGTTATTCATCAAACATTTATTGTCAGACAGTGTGCTAGGTCCTGGGGCTAAAAGTCAGTTGCAACCTTGTCCCTCAGGAGCTATTGTCTCATTGGAGATATATGACTAATATGTATCAGCTGAAAAGCATTTAATTTAATAATACTTTTATTAAAAAATGATAATAATACTTTTATTAATACACCAGTATAAAGATAGCCTAAGACATTATCTGATTAATTGTCAGTTTGTTCTTAAGACAACAGGTACAATAAATTCAGAGAAATGAGGAATGCTGTCTTCTGAGCAGTCAGTGAGGACTTCACACTAGACTTGGGAATTGAGCTGAGTGTTAAAAGGTCTGTTGGTATTAGAAAGGCAGAAAGGGAAATGAAATGACTATACTGTATAAATTAGGCCCACTGTATAGATCCCTGAATGGTAGGTAGAGTACTTTGATTTAAGCACAGAGTGCATTCAGTGGACTAGTAGGGGATTAGTTTGGAAAGGTAGATTATGTGAATTTCATTGTATGTGCTGAAGGTCAAGTCATGTTACCTAAAATGTTACACATGACCTTTGATTCATTTTGAGTAGATTTTTGTATATGGTATGTATGGTGTTTTGTTTAAAAACAAAACAAGAAAGAGAATTTGTTCTTAATCCTAACCTGGAATACCAAGGTTATAAAAGGATTCCACAGTATCTCCAAGGTTGACAGAGATCTGAATTTTAAGTGAGGGAATTCTGGACTATAAGATTTTATGAGGCTTGGGATTTGGTATTTAAAGTCATCCAGGCTTAATAAAATTAAACCATGTTCATTTTCGTTTTCTAGTCTGGTGAAATTGATATTGTGAATCACAAGACTGGAGACAAATGCAATCTCAAGTTTGTTCCTTATAGCTACTTCTCACGAGATGTAGCAAGGAAGGTAAGGAAAGTTAGAGTTTAAATTTTTTCACTTAGTCCATGTCCCTTAGAAAGCAACTCCTTTGGGGCTGCTGTGTGTGTGTAAATATATCCTAAATATGGTAATTTAAAAATTAGAGGTGGAGGAGTAGTTAGCAAGAAAAGAAACTATATTATATCACTAAACCAAGTCCTTCTTTTTGGGGGGAAAGACAAAAATGAGGAAGTAAAAATTAAGAACAATAAGAGATTGAAAATAGGAAATACAGAGTGAGGACCGATTAAAGAATTGTAGGAAGAAGGCACATGGGCACCTTAGCCCTGTGGCGTATGAGGGAGAATTGTGTGTAACCACTGCAGTGGAATTGTGTCATGAGTTTGTGTGGGTGAATGAAGAAGAGCTGGGAATTTAAATCTATTGTGACTCTCTCCTACTTCTGAAGAAAATATCTTAATTCTGTGTACTCATTAGATGCTTTTCCTACATATATCATTCCATAAAAATCCCTGTATAACAAAATGATAATGAAACCCTCTTCTCATGACAATGCAAGAAAAAGAGTGACTTGGATAGGTCTACGGTGTTTGTCATAGTGGGATTTAGGCATTTGTGCTGAGACTTTGGTTTCGAGAGCAATCTGGTAAGCTGACCCACAGTAAATTCTGCACTCCAAAGCCCTGCTCTCCATCCTTGTAGGTGACAGGGGAAGTAACAGATCCAACAGGAAAAGTTCACTTTGCCCTTCTGGGCACATGGGATGAGAAAATGGATTGTTTCAAAGTGCAGCCAGCCATTGGGGAAAATGGGGGCGATGCTCGGCAGAGAGGCCACGAAGCAGAGGAAGGCAGGGTGACGCTCTGGAAGAGGAACCCTTTACCGTGAGTATCAGTATGCATGATATCCAAATTTGGCTTCAACCTTGACCTTGGAGCACTATCGATGGCATTTTTGCCTTCTTTCCCATTTAATTATGAGAGAGATCAAGCAAGGGAAACCAGAACCTTTGCAGAGATTATTTGAAAGTTGTCACTTTATCATTTGAGTTATATCATGCCTGGTTTCAAGAAAGTTCAAACTAATCAAACCACATCTGCCAAAAAAATATCAGTTGCTTTCTAAAGGGCTTTAGAATGTGATTCCAAAGGATTTTTTTTTACAATTTGGAGTAGAACTATTCAGATGAGAAAAGTGCCATCCCTTTGTTAATTGTTTAGCCCAAAGGCCCAGCAGCGGTATAAAAGCCCCTGAGACAACATACGGGACTTTAGAATCAGTTTAAGATGGAAGCCATTTGTCTCCTGTCATCAACCAATATTGTTCAACCTGCCAAGATTATCCCAGAAAGAGATACAAGGAGAGCAAAGAAAGCAGGAATAAGGAATTTTCATTTATAGAATGTTTCATTCTTTCTAGTGAATGTAGATCATTTCTACTGCATGTACCACAAACCCAGAAAGCTGTATCAAATTGAGGATGCTAGGGAGGGGACAGGGAAGGTTCTAGTTTGGATCTCTCAGTTACGGGTATCTGACATGGTCCTAGATTCTTTCCAGTTGTAAGACAGCCTTGGTGATGTATTCTTTTGGCATTATACGCATTTGTTCCTTAACTAGGGTCTTGCTTTAGAGTTACCCTTTCTCTTTTTCATCTTTTACTTTTAGGAAGAATGCAGAAAACATGTACTACTTCTCAGAACTTGCTCTAACTCTCAATGCTTGGGAAGGTGGCACCGCCCCCACAGACAGCCGGTTACGGCCCGACCAGAGACTGATGGAAAACGGGCGCTGGGATGAAGCAAATGCTGAGAAGCAGCGCCTGGAGGAAAAACAAAGACTTTCCAGAAAGAAGCGAGAAGCTGAAGCTATGAAAGCTACAGAGGATGGTAATAAACCCTTCTACTCTGTCTTGATGTGTGGAGAATGCCATTGTGTTTTCAGTTCTGATTCTGTTTTCCCTCTCTCTCCCTTTTAGGTACACCCTATGATCCCTATAAAGCACTGTGGTTTGAGCGGAAGAAGGACCCTGTTACCAAGGAGTTAACCCATATTTATAGGGGAGGATACTGGGAGTGTAAAGAAAGACAGGACTGGAACTCATGCCCGGACATTTTCTGAAATGGCAGTAGTAAATAGGAGGATCCAAAGGAGAAGAGGACAGAGGATGTGCTGGAAAGCTGGCAGTTGTCACTTTCTTACCCAGTGCTTTCCTCAAGTTTGTCTTTCTTAACCAATCATTTTTTCCAAATCAATCACCAGAAGCAGACATCAGTGGTGGTGATTGGCTGGTTGCCTTAGCTGATTGAAACTGAAATCGATGTACTAGATAACCTGTGTTTGTAAGGGAGAGGTTTAGTGGCTAAAAGTTAGTGTTTTTCCACAACTGCAAAATCAAGTATTCTTGGCTCTTCCTTTCTCTCTCTGTCCCCATTGATGATGATGCCATTAACCCTTCCCCTGTAGTATCCTGTTCAGCCAAGATTTATATAAGATTATGATTCAGGGGCATTTTGGTGCTGTTCAGAGCAAGAGCTGATTTTGGAAATTCCTTTTACCAACAGAGCATCGAGAATGGTTGCAGTGGAGCTTAGGTAGGACGTTATGAAATGTGTTCACAAGTGGGGTAGGTTTAATGGGGTACTCAAGCATAAATGACTGCAGTAATGGGATTTCTGTATTTCTGAATATTGGAATATTCAGAGTTACATTCTTGGAAGTTTCTGTCACTCTTCTGTTCTTCATCTCCCTTGACAGCAACTGGAGGCCTGTTTTGTGGATTTGGGGAGGGTTGCATTATCCTCATAAAGGGATTTTATGGACTTCATCAGGTGGAGAACTTCTGAGGCCTCAAGGCAGGATGGAAAAAGACTGCTAGCCACTTTTACTTTCCCAATTCCTTCTTACCCCATCCTTCATTGCCTTTCTAGCTTCCCTTCTCTCTCCTGGCACAATAGCAATGTGGGTCTGTGTCCCAGTGTTGAACAGAACATTGCTTATCCCATTCTGACATACTTCAGAATTTGAGAGAAGGAGTTAATTTGGAATAAAAGTTTTCACCATCTCTCAAGGCCCGTGGACTGGAGCCACCTCTGGAATAATGTGTTATATATCTGTATATTATATATATGTAGAGAAAAATCTAATTTTTTTGTTTGATTTTCATCCCTTCCATTAAGAATCTTGTTTTTCGGCTATCACTTGTCTCCCTGGGACTCTCTGTGTTGGACATGTATTGATGTGGTTTGGAGCTCCTCTGCTTTCCATATTAGGGGCAGACAGATTTAAAACCTGATCAGGATCACACGTGGCAGTTACTGAACAGGGATGTTGTCCATGTTTGTTTTATGGGATGCCCACTGCTGTCTAAACTCTGCTCTCCTAATTACCTGACTCTTGAAAATGAAATTCTAACCCCTTTTCTGCCTCTTTTCCTTCTTTTGTTAGGAAGAATATGGATAGAAGGCCAGGAGGATGATTTCTAGTTGAATTCTGCCTCTGTCCAAATCACAACACACAGGTTGAATCCCAGAAGAATGTTCTTCCCAGGATTTGGGGCTGAAAGCACTATCGTGCGGAGTGGATAAGAGAACTGCTTCCTCTGGGTCCTGGCTTCCTTCTTCTTCTTCTTCTTTTTTTTTTTTTTTTTCATTCTGTATTAGTTTTATTTGTCTTCTTCTGAAATCTAACCCCTCTGCCACCCGCCCTTGGTTGAGGATCACAAATTGAGGTGCCTTCCTTGTATGTTTTTTTTTATTTTGGTTTCTGTTCCTTAACTGCTGAGCCTCAGCCAATGTGGGTCCTTGGGGGAAATATCATTCCAAAGGAAGCCATTCCACCAGGGAAATTGGATGTATACTGGGTAAATGAGTTCTCTTATTCCTTCCCCACCTTCCTAGCTGTGATAGGCAAGAGAGAGGGGCAACTGCTGGGGAATTTCTTCCCAAGAACCCTATTCCCAATACAAGCAAGGGAGTTTGCCAGGGCTTCTTTCAATAAAAGCTGTGACCTAATCAGGGGACTTTAGACAGAGTAGGAATTCCTCAACTGAATTGAACTTTCCGGCTTTATCCCCATGTTCTTCCTCCACCATTTGCACTACATTTCTGGCTTGATCTCCAATCAATTCCTGCTAATGGAAGAAGCTTCAGGTTCTTCAGGTGGAATAAAGTCACATCAAAACAAAACAAAACTATATATATTTTCAGTTTTTTTGCCTTATTGCTTTTTTTCCAAGAAAACTACTAAATTAAATAATTTTTAAAAAGTCCCATTGTTTGTCTTGTTCGCTTCTACTCCTGCTAGGCAAGAAGTGGAGATTGTGGTGGGAATGGAGTGATACAGTCTGTTGCGTGAGAGTCTGGGAGTCCTGGTCTTCATGAGAATTGAAAGAGATGAGTAGATCTGAAAATTAAACTGGGCACAGATTTCAGATGTTTTAACTGTTCAATACCATTCTGGAGGACACGTGACCTGAAGAATAGTTTCAACAATCCCTACTGCTTCTATATAATCTAATCATCAGTGTCCCACCTTGGTAAAGGGAGATGGCTTCGAGTTCTCTGATACTGAACCTTCTTCGCCTCAAAAACAGGTTTTTCTTAATGAATTAAACTTTTCTTGCCCTGTTAAGACACTCAAGATTCTTAGTGGCTTCGTATAGGGGCTCAATTCCACTTTTTTTGAAGCAGAAGCAATTGAGTTTTGATTTGAAGACCTTTGAGAGGAGTAATGACAGTAAAAATGCTTATTTAGATTTTCTCTGTGTAGTTCAGCTTCAGGGAAGGGATGTGCAACATAACCAAGGGGCCTAGAGACCCTGCAGAAATGGAGCAAAGCCACTCCTGCCCTGGGGAAGGGACCACATTTACTCTGCATCTGCTCCTGTGTACAGGGTACTGAGGTAGGAGCTTTGAACATGGTCTGCTTTACACTGGAACAATTTTAAGATGGAAATGTTATGATCATTTTGCAGATGAAGAAAGCTGCCCAGAGAAAATTACCTAATTTAGACAAATGTTCTCAAGGTCACATAGCTGACTGGTTAGTTGCAATGTTGGAATTCAAAGCTGGGTTTATTGAACCTCAGAGTTTGTGACCCCTGCAATCCTGTGCTCTCAGAGAAACTCTGGACTGGAAGGCAGCTGATAGTTAAGTAGATTCCTCTTGAATTATATATACTATGCTGAAATACATTCTCTTTTTCCAGAGGCTTATTAATGTAGGTAGGGTACACTTTTTTGTTTTTTATTTGGGGTGGGGGGCACGTGAAGGAAGGAGCATCCTTGAAGTTCAGTGTCCAGGCTCCTTGATTTCTCAAGACACTCCAGTCCAAAAATATTAGCTGTGTGGTCAGAGCATATTTTCCTAGCCTAGATCTTGGGAAAGCCACTCATCTCTTCAAGTCATTTACCTGATTCCCAATGCTAGACTTAACGGTTAAGTTTCAGCATGCTTTTTTCTGGAAAACTAAAAACCACTGATAGGACCTTGATGTTTGTGAGAAATGCATCCTGCAATCCTAAATTTCACTGTGACATAAAATTTCCTCCATTGGGAGAGTCAAATGTAGCTGGAATTTTAATCCCTTCTTGGGGCCTTTGATGGACCATGGGTTAGGAATATGGGTCCTATGGTGTCTACATACACACTTGTGATTTAAAATTGACTTGGCAAAATTATAACTACACTTAGAGACCTCTGAAGTACCACAAAAATGTTAAACTTGTAATTTCAGGGGCTTGTTCAAATTTAAGCAAGATAAGGGAGAACCAACCAATAATGTAGTCCTAAAAGGAGATGGACGTTGAAAATATCTTTGGAATTTACTCACTATATATAAGTGTGTACCTTGTGAAACTCTAAAATTATTGTCAAAATTCAGAGCTTGCTTCTAAAAGTTTATAAAGCTTTTAACCGATAACTGTATCTTGCCCTGTGGGAAGATTACACCTCTCATCGGCCTTCCAGAACTTAAAATCTTTGGTTACACTTTGCCTCAGACTCTCTTCCCTACTATCTTTTCAGGTCAAGTGCTTGGCAGCTCCATTCTTTGGTTTATATTATTTTCTCAGGGAAAGGAGACATGATGGCCCGATGAGGCATCTGTAAAGATAAGACACCAATTGCTCAGAGCTTGGCCAAATGATTTTACACGTTATTCTAATGATCCAGTTGGCTCTGAGATATGACTAGGAATAGCATTAATTCATTCAACATTTACTTGGAACCTGTTATGTACCATACGTTGGGGATCAGACAGCAAGAAAGAGCTCAGATAAACAAGGGGTACAATCTTGTTTGATAAGTGATGTAAAAGCATTGTAAAGGGGTAACTAACTTGTAGGGTGTTTGAAAAGATGTCTAGATTAGGAGAAGTTACTTGAAGTAAAATAAAAGGACGTGGGTGTGAATATTGATGGAGAGCAGAAGAAGGGATTTGTATTTTTCTGGCTTGGAATTCTTAGGTGGAAGATGGTGGCTTAGATAAGATTGGAGAGCAAGATGAGTTTTGTTTTGGAGGTGCTTGAAGGGTCATGTAAGCAGTAAAAAAAAAAAAAGTGTGTCCTATATATGATAGCCACATTTTTGTGAAAACTAAGGAATGGTATGAGAGAGGCTGCATGTTAAAATCACCTGGCAAACTTTAAAAATATGATACTTGGACCTCATCTGCAAAGAGTCTGATTTTTTAGGGCTAAAGCTAGTACAGTAATTTATATTTTTGAGTAAAAAGGAACTTTTTGTCCAAGATCATAGACAAAAAAGTAACCAGAACTGGGCTTTAAATCCACCTTTTGTCATCAAAATACCAAACCTAGAGCAAATTTATACTACTGTGTTAACTTTCCATTACTGCATAACTTACTACCATAATGTTAGTGGCTTAAAATAACTTCCAGTTATTAGCTCACAGTTCTGTGCTTCATAAGTCCCACAAGCATGGCTGAATTCTCTGCTCAGGGTATCACAGGCTGAAATCAAGACGACCACTAGATTAATTTCTCATCTGGAGGCTCTCGTGGAAAATCTGCCAAGCTCACTCTTGTTGGCAGAATTTAGTTTCTTGCAGCTGTAGGACTTAGGTCCCTATTTCCACACTGCTGTCAGCTGGGAACCGGCTCTCAGTTCCCAGAAACTGCACATTCCTTGCCATGTGGATGTCTCATCTCCAAGCCAGCAAGGCGGCATACTTCAAATCTCTGACTTCCTCTTGTGTGACCAACTGGGGAAAACTGCTTTTAAAAGGCTCATGTGATTAGAAAATCCAGATACTCTGTTTTAAAGTCAGCTGCATTATATGATAAAGCCTGTTCACGGGAGTAAAATTCATCATATTGACAGGAATTAGGCAGGGCATTTGGTGGGGAGGAGATCTTGGGAGCCATTTTAATTCTAAATGGAAAATAAAAAGGTGAAGTTTAGGCTAAACAAATGATAGCCTCTTGAGTGTGGAGAATTGTTTGAAGCCATCTGGTTTAGGTAAGAGCTCCACACAGTTAATCTTAACAGTACTCTTACGATTTAAGAAAAGGGCAATCTAGAATCATCAGGCATTTTGTCTATTGTTTATGAATACTAAAGTGATTTTCCTTTCAAGTTATAAAAAACCTGCATGTACCTATTAATCAAGTGATTCTGAGGTACTGAATTATTTTATTTTACCTCAATGGTCTTAAGGAATTTATTAAAAACCTTTTTTTTTAAGTGAACAAATGCAAAGGATGCACAATTATAAAGTGGGAGGTAGAGGTGGAATAAAGGCAGCATTTCAGGAAGTATCATTAAAATGGGACTTCTCTGAGTTTGAGACAGATCTGAGCCAATTCTATTTTTTGAGAATATGTATATTAACATATGAAGAACTACCAAGATGTTCATATCATTTAACATTGAAAAATCTGTTTTTCAATTTATGCTACAGAACCCTTCTCATAAGAACAACAAATATATACAAAAAGTTATTCAATGCACTATTGATTTTAATAATAAAAAACATTAAAAAATCCAAATGTCCATCATTAGGAATTTGACTTAATAGATTGTGTTATATCCATGTAGTCTGATAGTGTTCACGGGTTAAAAAGAATGAAATAAATCCATATAATGAGAAAAAAATCAATAATTTATTTTGAATGAGATAGGTAAATTGCAGGGCAGTTTTTTTTTTTTAAAAAAAACAATTTTTATTGTTAAATTTAACATATATACAAAGGAAAGAAAGAAAAGGCAATGATTTTCAACGTACACTTCAACAAGTAGATTTATCCTAGCTACTCCGAACACTGGAGGTTAGAAGAAATATTTTTTCTTTTTTGTGCAAAATAACATATATACAAAAAAGCAATGAATTTCAAAGCATTTCGCAACAATTAGTTGTAGAACAGATTTCAGAGTTTGTGGCTTCAGATGTGGATTACAATTCCACCATTTTAGGTTTTAATTCTAGCTGCTTTAAGGGACTGGAGACTAAAAGAAATATTAATAGAATGATTTGGCAGTCATACTTGTTTTTAAACCCTACCATCTCTGTATAACCCCATCATCACCTTTGATCTTCCACCCACTCTTTAGGGATATTTGGGCTATGCCATCCTGACTCTTTCATGTTGGAAGAGGCTGTTGATAATATTGGATAGGGGGATGGAACTAGTTGATGTTCTGGAGTGACTGGCCCATTTCAGGAATTACCTGGTCCAGGGACCCATCTGGAAGTTGTAGGTTTCTGGAAAGTGGCCCTAGTGCATGGAACCTTTTTGTAGAATCTTTTTTTTTTTTTTTATTGTCAAACCTTAACAAACAAACATACAAACAGTCTATACATGGTGTACAATCAGTGGCTCACAATAGCATCACATAGTTGTATATCATCACCATGATCATTTTTTTGAAAATTTACATCACCCCAGCAAAAGAAATAAAAAAGGAAAAACTTATACATACCATTCCCCTTACCCCTCCCTCTCTTGACCACTAGTATTTCAATCTACTCCATTTATTTTAACCTTTGTTCCCCCTATTATTTATTTTTATCCATATTTTTTTACTCATCTGTCCTTACCCTAGATAAAAGGAGAATCAGACACAGGTTTTCACGATCACACAGTCACATCGTAAAAGCTATATAATTATGCAATCATCTTCAAGAAACATGGCTACTGGAACACAGCTCTACAAGTTCCAGGTACTTCCCTCTAGCCACTTCGATATACCATAAATTTAAAAGGGTGTATCTATATAATGCATAAGAATAACCTCCAGGATAACCTCTCAACTCTGTTTGAAATCTCTCAGCCACTGACACTTAATTTTGTCTCATTTTCTTGCCCTTTTTGGTGGAGAAGATTTTCTCAATCCCTTGGTGCTAAGTCTCTGCTTATCCCAGGATCTCTGCCCCACGTTGCCAGAAAGGTTTACAACCCTGGGAGTCGTGCCCACGTAGAGGGGGAGGGCAATGAGTTCACTTGCTGTTTCAGCTTAGAGAAAGAGAGAGACCACTTCTGAGCAACAAAAGTGATTCTCTGGGGGTGACACTTAGGCCTAATTTTTTTTTTAACTTTTAAAAATTGTATGATATATATACAAAGTAGAGAAAAAAAAAACAATAGTTTCCAAAGCACTCCTCAACAAGCAGCCACAGGACAGATCCCAGAATTTGTCATGGGCTACCATACCATCCTGTTCTAGTTTGCTAGCTGCCAGAATGCAATATACCAGAAATGGAATGGTTTTTAAAAAGGGAAATTTAATAAGTTGCTAGTTTACAGTTCTAAGGCTGAGAAAATGTCCCAATTACAACAAGTCTATAGAAATGTCCAATCAAAGGCATCCAGGGAAAGATACCTTGATTCAAGAAGGCCGATGAAGTTCAGTTTCTCTCTCATCTGTAAAGGCACATGGTGAACACGGCATCATCTGCTAGTTCTTTTCCTGGCTTCCTGTTTCATGAAGCTCCCTGGGAGGCAATTTCCTTCTTCATCTCCAAAGGTCGCTGGCTGGTGGACTCTACTTCTTGTGGCTATGCCATTCTGCTCTGCTCTCTCTGAATCTCTCCCCCAAAATGTTTCTTCTTTCATAGGACTTCAGAAACTAATTAAGACCTACCCAAATGGGTGGAGACATGTCGTCACCTAATCCATCTTAACCACTCTTGATTAAATCACATCTCTAGGGAGATTATCTAATTACAGATTCAAACATACAGTATTGAATAGGGATTATTCTGCCTTTACGAAATGGGATTTAGATTAAAACATGACTTTTCTAGGGGACATACATCCTTTCAAACCAGCACA
This sequence comes from Myrmecophaga tridactyla, assembly GCA_004026745.1. Taxonomy (NCBI): domain Eukaryota; kingdom Metazoa; phylum Chordata; class Mammalia; order Pilosa; family Myrmecophagidae; genus Myrmecophaga; species Myrmecophaga tridactyla. The sequence continues at coordinate 15,505 of PVIY010027894.1, read as the reverse complement.
ATCCTCTCAGAATTTTTCTTCTAGCTGCTCCAGAATGTTGGAGGCTAGAAGGAATAAATTTTTTTTTATCATTGCCATCGACTTTTTTTCTTTTTTTTGTGAAACATAATATATATACAAAAAAGCAATTAATTTCAAAGCATAGCACAACAATTAGTTGTAGAACAGATTTCAGAGTTTGGTATGGGTAACAATTCCACAATTTTCTTTTTATACCTCTAGCTGCTCTAAGATACTGGAGACTAAAAGAAATATCAATTTAATGATTCAACAATCACATTTGTTTGTTAAACCCTACCTTCTCTGTATAACTCCACCATCACCTTTGTTCTTTCTCCCAGTCTTTAGGGGTATTTGGGCTATGGTCATTGTAATTTTTTCATGTTAGAAGGGGCTGTCAGTAATAAGGGATAGGGAGATGAAACTAACCGATGTTCTGGATAGGCTGGGCTCTCTAGGTTTCAGGACTTATCTGGTTCAGGGACCCATCTGGAGGTTTGGAGTTGCAGGTTTCTGGAAAGTTACCCTAGTGCATGGAACCTTTGTAGAATCTTATATATTGCCCTAGGTGTTCTTTAGGATTGGCAGGAACGGTTTTGGTTGGGGGTTGGCAAGTTATGATAGATAGCAATGTCTAACTGAAGCTTGAGAGTAGCCTCTTGACTCTATTTGAACTGTCCTGAGCCACTGATACCTTATTAGTTGCACTTCTTTTCCCCGTTTTGGTCAGGATGGCATTGTTGATCCCACAGTGCTAGGGTCAGACTCATCCCTGGGACTCATCTCCCACGCCGCTAGGGAGACTTTCACCCCTGCATGTCATATCCCACTTAGGGGGAGAGGGCAATGATTTCCCTTGCAGAGTTGGGCTTAGATAGAGAGTGGTGCAGGGCAGATTTTTAAAAACTGGGAAATCAAAATTATTCATCACATTTGGTTTGTAAACAGGAATTTGCCTCATCATCTCTGTCATTGTAACTTGCCTACCACAGCTGAACATGAATATTAATAAAATTACAGAACGCATATTATTCCATTATGATTCTTTGACAAGCATCACCAAAATAGCTCAGTTGGGATAAGTTTAGACTAAAGATCTCAGGGTCCACTTTGGGTTCTGTCAGTTCTCTTTAGAGCTCAGCCTTTTAAGAGCCCTGACCTGGCAGGATCCTAGAAGTATCTGTTCATAGTGCTTATTTAAGGGCTTCCAAAAAGGGACGCCGAGGTGGCTATCATTTGGGTTCTGATCCCCTATGGGTGGTATAGTACATGACCGAATACGGAAGCTCTCCTCCCCGCCCCTGCCACCTTTTTTTTTTTTTTGCTCCTGAGGGTAAAGGCAAGGGGAAAATGAAGACCGAACGTGCATTTATGTCGCTGCTTTCACAACTACTTGGTATGAGGCCAGCATTCCTTCCCTGATCTTGGATCTAGGTCCTGTGACTGCGCTCTCCCGACACGATGCTCCCTTTCTTCTTGATCATCCCCTGCCCTCTCTCCTTTCTTTCCTGTTTCCGAGGACATTCCAGGTAGCTGCGGGGGGAAGAACCTTTCTCATAAGGTCAAAGCGTGGGGTGCGCTCGGCCTCCGCAGCGGTGTCTGGCGGCTGCAGTGCCGCCACCATCTGTCCGGCGCGGGGCTGCCAAGCCCAGGACGCCCGCTGGCCAGGGATGCTGAGAGCCCCGCCCTCGCTCCGCCAAAGAATTCCTCGGAAGCATGCGACGCCCAAGGCTGTGTCCGACTGGTTTGCGGAGGACTAGTCTGGGTGTTTTGTGTTAGTTAGATTCAGTTGTCAACTTGGCCAGGTGAGCATACCTAGTCTTGTTGCTGCGGACCTAAGCCAATGGTACGTGAACCTCATTTGTTGCTAATTACATCTGCAGTCGGCTAGGAGGCGTGCCTGCTGCAATGAGTGACGTTTGACTTAATTGGCTGGTGCTTAAATGAGAGATCACAATGTAGCACAGCCTAAGCAGCTCAGCATTCCTCATCTCAGCACTTGCAGCTCAGCCCAGGCCTTTGGAGATGGAGAAAGAAGTCACCCCGGGAAAAGTTGTTGGAAGCCAAGGGCCTGGAGAGAAGACCAGCAGAGACCATCCTGTGCCTTCCACGTAAGAAAGAGCCTCAGTGGAAAGTTAGCTGCCTTTCCTCTGAAGAACAAACAAAATAAATCCCCTTTTATTAAAAGCCAATCCGTCTCTGGTGTGTTGCATTCCGGCAGCTAGCAAACTAGAACATGGTTTAAAAGTAACCTTTTCTGGTTTAGGTCTCCACTAGTTACCAGATAAAATGCAGCACACCCAATTAAATTTGAATTTCAGAGAAACAATGAATATTTTTTAATGTATGTCCAAATATCGCATGGAGCATACCTATACTAGAAGAGCATTCGTTGTTTCTCTGAAATTCAAAATTAACTGGGCGCCCTGCAGTTTTATTTGCCAAGTCACAAACCGCTATTGTACATCATGTCCTCGCATCGCTCTTTACACCAATCACAGTGTAAAGATGCTCAGAAAGTGTAGTCAGAAGGAAGTGGATTTCGGGCCGCACGGCTTCTGATCCCCAGCGTCTCGCAGTTCACAGACGTGCTTGCATCCTTTAGCTGATTTGTTCCCACTATCACCACACACAGCACCTGTGTCAGGGTTTATGTGAAAACACCCCAGGAATCAGCTATCCCACCCGTCTTCAGACTTTCCGGAGTTATCCATCCTGATTTGGGATGGGGAGGGAGGAGCAATCAGAGACTCTGGACTGGATCCTAATAATAAAAAGAGAAACCTTGTGAAGATTGCCACTCCATTCTAGGCAGTGCAATAATAGATGACGTGTTTAGACAGTGCCTTCTTTTTGGCCTGGTGTCAGGCTGGGCCCTGGGGAAAGGGGAAATAAGATCTAGTCCTTGCATTCGAAGAATTTACGGTGTGGTGGAATACAAAATGGAGAGATACTGTCTTTCGACTTATCCACACCCACCACGCCTTTCTATTAAGCTGTGTCAAGATGCTAGTTGATAGGGAGCTTCATGCCAAAGGGTTCTGGAATGGAAGGATGCGCTTTGATAAGGGACTCTTGAAAATTCAGTGATGATCAAAACGAAGAAAATTAAAATGGTTTTACTGACAGGTTGGGCAGTTCGAACTTTGCATGATACATGCCAGCGTGCTTTAAACTATCACTCGCATTTAAGGGGGAGGGGGTGTTTTTGTTATTATTACTCACGAGGGAAAAACGTTTTGAGCAGAGGTCAGCCACTTCGGCACCGTGCAGGTGGGCGCCATAGGAAATATTGGGCCTTTGCCTGAAAAGGCAAACTCTTTCCAGTTTCCACCTTCAAGAGGAGAGGGGGAATCCCTGCCCGAAGTATTTGGTGTCCTAGCAAGAAGCTCAGAGAAGGAGGACGGGGTCTCTGCCTGAACCATCATTCCTGCATCCCCAGCAAACTCCTACTCATCTTTCATGGCACAGTTCTAATGCTTTTTTTTTTTTTTTCCTTGAGAGGCGTTACTTTGCCCCCTTTCTAGTAATTCGTCTGTGCCTCCAAAGCACTTGAATACTCCTCTGTGAAAGCATCGGTGAACGGCTCTCAAGAGGGAGGTAAAAGAGGAGGTGATAGGAAACTGCCGAGGGAGAATGGCAGGAGGAGGGAGGAGTGAAAGGGAGGTGGCACTGCAGTTAGAACAGCACCGAGAACTGAAAGGGCGTGGCAGGATCTGTAAAATGATCTGTGGCCTGTGGTGGTGACAAGTATGGAGGGGGATGGGTTCAGTTAGCACAGGTAGAGCGCGCGTGCGCCGAGGCCAGGCCGGCGAGGTGCGCCCGGAGGCGGTGCGGGGTGAGCGCAGGCGAGCGGCGGCCTCGGCTACAAAAAGCCTGAGCCCCAGACGGTCTCAGCTGGTCTTCTCGGAACGTCCTTTAGAGATGGGCACCTGGCATGGGACGGGGAACTGCGAAGTGGTGCCTTCTCGGAGGAAGGGGCAGTCTGATACTTTTAACCCCTAAATCATGGCGTCCCACCCCGTGCGCCTTGGGTTAAGGGTAAAGGAACGCGCGCGCGCGCGTTTGTGTGTGTGCGTGTGTCAGTGGGTGGATAAAAAGGCGGCTTCTCCTCCCTCTGCCGGGTTTGCAGGACACAGGGTTCATGTTTGCCAAGGGAGCTTCTAATCAAGGAAGGGCGCGCCTGCTTTTTTTTTTTTTTTTTTTTTTTAACATATCTATATTCAGCTGTCAAGTAACTTAATCATTCACCTTCTATCCGCACCGCCACCTCGTCCCCCGCTCCTGCGGGATTTGGATTTGTGGATTGGAATTGGATTAAATCATACACAAAAGCAGATGCTGAGCGTTCGCGCAGCAATGCGCTTAGCCCGCCGCACAACAGATTTCACAGTCTTCCCTCACCGGAGGGGCGCTGCGCTTCAGAGCCCGGATAGCTCAGTCGGTAGAGCATCAGACTTTTAATCTGAGGGTCCAGGGTTCAAGTCCCTGTTCGGGCGTACTCTTTTTCAGTTAGTGACCGACAAGAACTTGAGAGTTAACTTTGAGATGCAGCGATTGTCAGCGGATTCCCTTAGAGAAGTGAAAGAAATCCTCTAACTTCTGTGCGGCGGGTCCATCCACTTCCTGGGGAGAATCCTGGACTTTCTCACAACGAAAGTCTTTGTGCAAAGGCATCTCGGGGGTTTATCATTCTATTTCTCTGGAGACTGAAATAGATGGATTTAGTCTGCTGGGTTTCAACTACTGCTGTGTTAAACTTTAGGGAAAAGACGCCTGGGATTCCCCCAGATGCCGCCTCCGTTCCCTCTCTTCGGAGTAGCCCCTGCCCACCCCCTCTTGGGTTCCTTCCTGCCTGCGTGATATGACTTAGATCTTTCACTGTCCCACTCCTCTTTACTACCCTTCCAGAGAATTTTTCCTCACTCTAAAAATGAGAAGGAGACCATCTGGAAACTGAAACCCCAAACAGAACAGCAGCCCTCTCTGAACCAGGGCAAATCTTTTTTCCCCAAAGTGTGGTCCTGTATTCGGGGAGAAGCTGAGGTTGAGATGGCAGCTTCTGCTCCATTTGGGAAGGGTGTGCATTAAGGGGCTGGAGTGGAACAAATGTTCTGGTGTACAAAAAGCAGAAGAAGTTACCTCTATCCCCCACCTCCTCACTCCATCCCCTCAATTCATAAGGTAAATATTCTGCTCCTGGAGAGGGTTTTAGGAAGTTGGCTTGAGATTACAAGAGTTGCAGGCATGGGTTCATCAAGATTAAACTAATTTTCTGTGTGAGGTGAAGGGATCAGATACATCCTTGTTTCAGCCAGAGATTGGATCTTTCTTGCTTCAGCCAAATTGATGGGTTGGTGATGTAAACAGGATGGAGATGCAAACTGAATGAAGCAGCTGCCCTCTTAGCCAAGGGACCACGGAACCTCATAAGGCCTGATTAATGAAGCAGGGCCAAGGTACAAGGAGGTCTCAGTTGCGAGGCCTGGCTTTGTCCCTCCAGGCACGAAAGCCTTACCCAGCACCCACACAAATCCCTCTCCCTCTCCAAAGCTCAGTTTGCTCATTAGAAACAAGGGAATACTGTAACAGTAATAAGATCCACCTCATAAACTTGCAATGACTAAATGAGATAACAGTGCATGTGCAGTACTTAGAATACACTTTGCAAAAAAGCAAGCCTTCAATACATGGTAGCTATTATTATTATTATTAAAGAACTGTCAATCTAGCCAGGAAACAGATATATATTGAAACAGATAAGGAGCCATTTCAAAGATGTATATGCCCAAAATGCCCAAGGCCATGGGTTCATATTCCTGTGACTTCATTGGTTGGTATGTGCTGAAGGGACAGGGATAGTTGCTGATCCAAGGATGAGTGGACTGGTTGGGCAAGCTTTCTGTACGTGAATCATGGGACTCAGAAAGCATTCTAGGGAGAGGAACAAGGTAAAGAGGTGTGGCAAACATCCATCTTCCTGCCAGAGTCCCCTCGAAAGTTCTCAAGTCCACCCTTGGCTTCAATTGTCTCCTGACTGAACAAGAACAGACCAGACTGGGCCACCGACAGGATCTCCTAGTCTTCCGCTCTTCCCTCCCTCAAGTCCACTCTTTCTCCAACTGTATTTTTCACCCTTTGGAAAGGTGATAACAACCTAAATTCTCACTCGACCAAAAGCTTTTGGGTTTTTGAGCTAGTATACCTGTGGGTTAGTCGGTTCTGCATGATTTGGGGGCAAATTCATTATCTCATCTAAAAAAAAACAAGCATCATATCATATCCTATCGCTCTCACACCGGCGTTGTGTGTGTGTAGGAGGGTGGAGTGGTGGAGGATAGGGAGAGATTTAATGCGAACATATAGATCAAGTGTGGGGCACACAGTAGGCACTTAGTAAGTAGCTGTCTTTACTTTTAGTGGGACCCTAAGGAGAGAGAGAAAAAGCTTTAGGGAGACAATAAAATGTAGCCTGGGACAAGGTAGAACCTGAGAGAGCACCATAAAGCTTCTTCACATGATCGGAGTTAGTGTACTCATTTAATGCTTTCAACACCTTAGAGCTAAAAAGTATACAATTTAGAAGGTGAGACGAGATTAAGAATGGAAAGGATGGAAGTGGGAGAAAATGGTAAAAGTCAGTTTAAATTCCCAGAACAGGACGCATGCTGTCGTCGTCTTCGCCGAAATAGCTCAGTTGGGAGAGCGTTAGACTGAAGATCTAAAGGTCCCTGGTTCGATCCCGGGTTTCGGCAGAACTTTTTAGCACCCGAGTTCTTTCTATTTTTGTATATAACATCTTGCAGGCACCACGCGGGGCATAGAGTACAGGCATTACGACTATAAATATAAAACCTGTAAAATCGGATATCGTAGGATGATTTCTCTGTCCCATCATCACTCCGTGTACACCATTGTGTATTAGGGAGGAAGTTCTGCTGGGTAGCAGTTGTTACGTGCGTTTTGCAGCCGGTTCCGGGCTCGATCCCCAGTGTGGCCACCTCGCTGGGGTCTAGCACATCTTCTCATAGACCATAGATTTAGGTAGTCTGCAAAGACTGCAAACCCTGCAAAAGTTAGGTTCCTGGTAGTACTTTAGGAAGGACAGTTCCCAGTTAAAGACGTGCTTTAAAAGCCCTTGTCTCTATGGGAAATATTTCTTGGAACCCGTTTCCTCCCTGCGCTTTTAAGAAAGTTTGCCTGAAAAGATTGCTCAGAGCCAAAAGCCACACAGTCACCGACGAGAACATGACTATAGATGACTCTAATGACAGGTATGCAATTTTCCTGGTTGCATGTTTATTGATCTGACTATGAAAGTTATGCATGTTAGTTCTAACGATTATTCGGAGAGTAAAGCAAAATACACGTAGGAAGGAAGCAGCTGTCTTTGCTCTTAGTAGGACCCTAGGGAGGGAGAGAAAAATCATTAGGGAGACAAGAAAAGGTAGCCTGGGGCATCGAGTGAGGTCAGCCTCTTAGCTCCAGGTCTAAAGCCACGTAGCTCGCATTTCACTTTTTCCCTAAGTAACAGGGGAAAGTCTGACCTGTCATCCTAACTGTAAACCCAGCAAGGGGCAGGGCCCAAACCCTTTTTGCTTAAATTTACAACAAATTCACAATACTCATATTTTGTCTTTGAAGTTTAAAACGAACTTGACGCCCGAACAGGGACTTGAACCCTGGACCCTCAGATTAAAAGTCTGATGCTCTACCGACTGAGCTATCCGGGCTCTTGCAGAACGCTATTTCTTTAGTCCGATCACGGTAAAACAGATCTCTTGGCTGCATTCTTTTTCTATCGGGTTACAATCTCTCTCTCTCTATTTTTCGCTCACTCCCGCAGGGTGCATCTGTAAAATTAAGACCGAGTTATGCCTTTGGCGACACTGAGACTTTTTCTCTCCTTTTCCCTCATCGCTAATATCTGTAAATACAAAGAAATTAACTGCCTGCTCCAGCTGGCGAAGATGCCTCCTGGCCCACCCCGCGCCCGGCAAGCGGCCCACGCCCCATGGCGTCCTAGAGGTGACTTCCCCCCAGGAACTCTCCAGATTTAGGACCTCGTGGGCGGGCCTCCCGCCGAGCAGGGCCTCTAATTCCACTCTTGGTTTTTGAGGAGCCCTGGAGAGGCTTTCCGGCGGAGCGATCATGAGTAATGCTTAGGTTTCCAGACTAATATTCATTTTCCAGTCTAATAGTCGATACTGGACAGGTATCCGCGCTCCAGGACCTATGCTGGCGGCGGGGCTGCAGAGGCACAGTTCCCGTCCTCAGTGGGGTGGGAAGACACGCAAAACACAAGCACCCGATCAAGCACTTTGATCTTGGGAAACCAGCTCCTTTTTTTTTTTTATTGACAAAACAAAACAACATACAAACACGAACATTCTTAGCATATGAACACTCCATACTTGGTGTACAATCAGTGGCTCACAATATCATCACACAGTTGTATATTCATCACCATGATCATTTCTTAGAACATTTGCATAACTCCAGAAAAAGAAATAAAAAGAAGAAAGAAATAACTCACACATACCATACCCCCTGACCCCTCCTTCTCATTGACCACTACCATTTCCATCTACCCAATATATTTTAACATTTGTTCCCCCTATTATTTATTTATTTTTAATCCATATGTTTTACTCATCTGTCCATACCGTAGATAAAAGAAGCATCAGACACAAGGTTTTCACAATCACATAGCCACATTACAAAAGCTCTATCATTATACATTCATCTTCAAGAAACATGGCTACTGGAACACAGCTTTACATTTTCAGGCAGTTCCCTCTAGCCTAATACACCTTAAACTAAAAAAGGGGATATTTATATGATGCGTAAGAATAACCTCCAGGATAACCTCTCGACTCTGTTTGGAGTCTCAGCCACTGATCATAACTTCTTTGCCACGTCATTCCTTGACGCATTGGATAAAATCACCTGAAAGGGAAGAAATCTTGTGAGGCGGGTTCCCACATCCGCGTTAGTCTTCCTTGGAGTTCAGAGACACTGGATTATATGCAGGAACGATGAGGTGTGCATTCTTTCATTGAGAAACATATCGTTTTCCTGAAATATTTCTCAATAAAAGAATGCACACCTCATCGTTTTAAAACGATGGCAATGTTTTAAAATGAGCTGTTAGGAAAGATAGCGTAATGTTAAGCGAAAAAAAATAGGAGATGCCGAACAATATACACAGCATAATATATATTTGCGAATAAATAAGTAAAGGGTTTATTTATATATTTATTTTAACTATTCATTTATAGAAATAAAGGATTATATATATGTAGTATATATATGCTGTTTGCCCACACGTTGGACAACTATAAGGATGGAACAATTTGATAAAAATGACTAGGTTTGGTTCGAATGGGCATAATACAAATAAACTGAAAGACTGGGAGAAAGATCAAAGGTGATGGTGGAATTGTACAGAGGGTAGGGTTTAACAAGTGAGTATGATTGCTGAATCATTATATTGATATTTCTTTTTAGTCTCTGGTATCTTAGAGCAGCTAGAAATAAAAACTTAAAATTGTGGAATTGTAACCCATACCAAACTCTGAAATCTGTTCCATAGTTAATTGTTGCGACGCGCTTTGAAATTTATTGCTTTTTTGTATATATGTTATTTTTAATAAAAAAGAAAAAAAAGTCAATTGTGATGATTAAAAAAAAGCTCATAAAACTACCTTTTGGAGAATGGCAATGAAGTGTATAAAAGGAAGCCCTCATCACTTCCTTTACATACATCTCTATTATTGTATTTTTAAAAAACAAAACATGAATTACTTTTGTAATAACATAAATGAAGAAAAAAAATTGTGATCTGTCAAATTATTCCATGCTCTGGCTTATCATAGCTAGTTCCTCAAATCAACCCCCCACCTCGTGTTTTCTACAGGTGCCAGCAGTGTGGGTAGGGTATCTCCAGGCCTCATTATTTCGGAGGAAGGGACTGGTATTGGAAAAATCACAGATGCATTAAGTACAGTTTTTGCAAAGACTTGGATCTCTAAGCATCAGACGACCAACCAAGAAAACAGTCCCGTCTTGAAAGATGCTGTCTGTGCCATGAGAAGGTCAGTCGCTGAAGCAGTTTCTGAACCTTTGGCAGATTCCTTTCCAAACCTCCCTCTCTTACAATAGTGCCCATTTGCACAATGTCTGCTGAGTACAAGTTGGAATGAGGGAGAACATGAAAATCTATTTCCTGTTCTCCTAGGGGAGACCAGACTGACAGGCATCAAACACTTTGAGAGCAAACATCTCAAACTGTATATAATCAAGTGTTAAATTGAGTGGTCCAGGACACAAAGAAGTAAAGACACCGCTTGTATTTCATTAAACACACCATCTTGCTTATCTTCTAGGTATTGTTTCCTCCATTTTGAGATGCCACCTTCTTCTCACTTTTTTTTTTTTTTTTTGACCCCTTTTGGTTTGGGAAGAACCCATTTGTCCTTAAAAGACAGGGCTCTGGAGTTGCACCCAGAGATGTTCGCTTGATCATCCCCAGATGAAGTTGGCTTGAGCCTGTCCCTATATTCCTGTGCAGTGGCCACCTCACTCAAATATTTAATGGGTTTGCCTTACTGCTATAAGGACATCGTCTCAGTTTCAGTGCAGCAAGCTCTCATTGGTCAGGGAAGGCTTTTAGTGGCAGGGAGGAGGTCTGGCAGAATTGGCCCTTGAAAATTTCTGATTTGGTAGACAGAGAAAGGGAGAACATTCCTGCCAAAGTGAATGCTTTTTTTTAAATAATCAAATGGAATAAGTGTGTCCTGAAAAAAACCCCTTTTCCACTCAATGGTTCCAGCCTGTTTTATTTTCTTTACCGTGCTTTATACCATCTGAAATTCTCCTATTTATGTGTTTGTTTATATACTATCTCTTCCGTCATCTAAGGGCCACTTGCCTTGTTTGTAGGCACTTTGATTTTTGTTTGTTTGTTTCTTATTCTAATCTCTGCATTCCCCTTAGCCCCAGCGTTTAGAACGTACTGAGCACATAAAGTTTTTACAATTACGGACCCCTTAAACACCCTTCCCCACAAATAGTTCATTCAGAAGTTTTTCCACACAAAAGTTTCCATAACTCGCTGTACATCTTCTAACTCTGGCAAACTGCATGTCACTTCATTTCAGTTGTTTAGGCTGCCACGTACTTCATTATTATAGGGACCTCCCACATTCCTAAACACTAAATTAAATTAATTCTCAGGAATCTAAATTGGCTCCTTTGTTTGGAAAAGGGTGCAGACCTGTACCAGAAGTGGGGTTCGAACCCACGCGGATATCAAATCCATTGGATCTTAAGTCCAACGCCTTAACCACTCGGCCATTCTGGTACACGGGACAGCGTCCTCAATTTTTAGTGTTTTCAAGTAACGGTAACTAAAAAAAAAGGGGCAGAACAATTTATTTTTTATTCCATATGTAAAAAAACAATATGGGAAATTTTTTTTTTGTACTAACTTTCATCATATCCTACTACTTTGTTCCTCTCCACTCAACCAGAAACACTGGTGAAAAGTATTTCAACATCATTAGTCCTGAAAGTGGTTAAGACTGAAAGTGGTGAAAACTTAGCATCTCTCCATGAGCGAACATGACAGGGAACGAGAATCAGTTTCTTCCAGCGAGGGACTCTAAGCTGCAATTTTACACGTTTAAGGTGTTCTCTTTAAAAACCCAAAACGACTCTGGTGGGACTCGAACCCACAACCTTTGAATGCCTCCAACTATCTAGAAGTCCAATGCGCTATCCATTGCGCCACAGAGCCACTTGTTCTCGCGATTTCCGCGCTTCCTCTACCAAGGGGTCTCCGGTCCGGAAGAAGTTTTGTGGAAGGGTCGAGGGCGGTACTTTCCCCTTAAACGCTGGCTGCGGGTATCTTTGCAGCCTGCGTCGCCAGCCTGCGTCGCCTGCGTCGCCAGGGTTGGGGATTGCACTTGAAAGGCTAAAATCCTTGTGCATTTTTGTGAGCTCTCGCCAGCCATCGAATCTCAGTCTTCTTCCCCGAGGAGGAGGAGGAGGAGGAGGAGGAGGAGGAGGAGCGGGGATGGGTTGCGTGGTGTTAGCGGAGCCTGTCGAGCTTCTTTGCCAGCCGGTTCCATAGTGTAGCGGTTATCACGTCTGCTTTACACGCAGAAGGTCCTGGGTTCGAGCCCCAGTGGAACCACCTTTTTGCCCCCTGCTCTTCTGGGACTAGTTTATCGTTGCCTTTTGCGAATCTGATCGTGAATGTTGTTCTAATTACGTACTTACTACTTTTTTAAGGTTATCGTTGTGTGTTACCAGCCGGATCGCAGGTCCTGCTCCGAGAAGCGAAAGGCGCAGCGGTCACTTCGGGACTTGGCTGCGGCGGCTGCCCCCTGGTGGCCCCTACGGGACGTGCAGGAAGCTCCGCCTTCTTCAGCGCCTGGTGCTTGCTCTGGGCTCCCGGTGTCCTGGTATCACCAGGTATCTCCTGACTGTGGCCGGTGACTTACGTCCTGCCCACTCCCTAAACCTTCCTTGTGCCATCTTTACAAGCTGCTGCCGGCATTCATTTGAGGACTATCTCGAAGGCTGACCCGTCCTTTTATTTGCGTAAGGTAAAGTATTCGTACAGCCCTACGTGTCTTACAGTGATGTGTCCCTTGCATCTTTCAGCTGTTAGACAAAAGATGTTAAACAAAACATGTTCTTTTGTACGAAACGTGGCTTATAAAGTAAATGTCCATCTATACTGGTAAATGCATGAAACATCTCTGGAGAGCCAGCATAAATAGAATTGGTAATGCCTCCCTTCCAGCCCATGAGATCAGGGCATCTCCTTTATTTTATATCTTTCTCTCTCCCACCCCCACGCAGTTTCCCGTTTGTTAATAGGCACATGATTCATGCATATTGAATGGAATGCATTCCTGAAATTAAGGCCTTTTTAATAATGTGTGTGTGTGTTTTAACTCTGATCTTCTTGTAAAGGGCATTTAAGTCGATCTGTTTTGTTAATGCATTTTATTGTTTAAAGAAAAAGATCAGCCTTTATGGGGTTCATCTTTTAAAGCTTTCAAACAGAGCACACTCTTTGAAGAGGAATGTTTCTCAGAACTCACTATATTATAAATTTCAAAAAGACAGGGCTTATCATCTACTGAAATGTAAAACCTGAAACTATCAGGCATTTATTCCTTTAGAAGAAAATATAGGAGAAAACCGTTGTGATCACTGGTTAGGCAAAAATTTGTCCACTAGGACACAAAAAGTATGATCTGTTAAGACATTAATAAATTTGTCTGTATTAAAATTTAAAACTTCTGCTCCTTGATAAACACTGCTCAAGAAAGGAAAGAACGAATCATAGATTGAGAGAACGAACTTGCAAACAGTTTATCTGATAAACTGTTTTATAAATGAATTTATAAAGAACTCTTTCAATGCAATAATAAGAAAAACAATTAAAAATGGGCAAAATATTTGAACAGACATTTCACCAAAGAAAATATACAGATGACAAATAAGCACATAATAAGATGCTCAACATTATTAGTCGAGTGGAAAATGCACACTAAAATAACAATAATCTATCACTATACACCTATTAGAATCACAAAACTAAACACAGAAAAAAAAAAAACAACTGACAATACCAAGTGCTGGAGCAATTAGAGTTAGAGCAACCAGCACTGCCATACATTGCTTATGGGAATGCAAAATGGTATAGCTACTTAGGAAAAGAGTTTAGAAGTCTCTAAAATATTAAACACACTTACTGTATGACATAGTAATCCTACTTCTAGGTATTTAACCAAGTGAGATGAAAACTCACGTTTAAGAAATACCTGTGTGTAAATATTTATAGTGACTTACTCAAAATCACCAAAAACTTGAAACAAACCAAATGTCCACAACTGGTGAATAAATAAGTAAATGGTGGCACATCCACACAGTTGAAAACTACTCAACAATAAAAGGGAATGAACTTCAGTTATGTGCAACAACATGGATTAATTTCAAAAGCATTATGTTAAGTGAAATAAACTATACACAACAGGTTACATGCTATATGAAACCATTTATAAAGCATTCTGGAGATGGGAAAACTGTAGGAATCCATTATTGAAGCCCGAGCAGGATTTGACATGATGCCCCGAGATCCCACATAGCTGAGAACATTTTTCCTCCATGTAGAGAGGGCAATGTGGTGGGAAGGGATTTGCTCCTAGGAATTTTTTGAAGTAATGGAAGAATACATATCTTGAATGAGGTGATAGTTAACTGAGTACATGTATTTGTCAAACTTCATAGAACTTTATACCTTCAAAGGGTGAATTTTATTGTATGTGAATTGCATCTCAATAAACAAGCAGAAAAGGTAGGGTTTTATTTGCATAGCAGCTGAAACATTACATAATAAGTAATAAATGAATGAATGAATAATCATTGAAATACTGCAGGAATGAAGTAGAAAAGAGTTCCAGATTGAGATCAGTAACAGTTTCATGTGAACATAAGTTTGTAGAGAATTTTTTGCAGGCTTTTTCTAGTTCTTGAAGAATATGATATAAACTTGGAGATAAATCAGGCTAATTCACAGAAAAATCAAATCTAAAAATGTCCTCCTGAAAGAAAGTCTCTTTCCCATTGTTTTCAAAACATGGAAACAACTGTAATTACCTTGTAAATTTTAAGAAGACAAACAATGGCTTTGCAGAAATGTTCTAGTTTGCTAGCTGCTGGAATGCAACACACCAGAGATGGAGTGGCTTTTAATAAAAGCGGATTTATTTAGTTAAAAATGCATAGTTCTTCAGAGGAAAGACAACTACTTTCAACTGAGGTTCTTTCTTACTTGGGAAGGCACAGGATGGTCTCTGCTGGTCTTCTCTCCAGGCCTCTGGGATCCAGCAACTTTCCCCAGGGTGATTCCTTTCTGCATCTCCAAAGGCCTGGGCTGAGCTGCGAGTGCTGAGACGAGGTGGGCTGAGCTGCGAGTGCTGAGACGAGGTATGCTGAGCTGCTTGGGCTGTGCTACGTTGAGCTCTCTCATTTAAGCACCAGCCAATTAAATCAAACATCATTCATTGCAGCAGGCACACCTCCTAGCCGACTGCAGATATAATCAGCAACATATGAGATTCACGTACCATTGGCTCATGTCCGCAGCAATAGAACTAGGCAGCTTCACCTGGCCAAGTTGACACCTGAATCTAACTACCACAAGGAGATACAGAGAAGAAATCCATTCATGGCATCAAAAACTTCACATAGTTCTCCAGACCAACCATGAGAAATTAGAACTAAAAGATAGACTATTAAATCAGAAAGGTAAGGCAATTGAGTGACTTCCTGTCCGACTTCTAACAGAGTTTGGCAGTGGCTCTAGGCATCTTGTTCATCTTGAGAATCAGTGGTGAACTGACCAACTTCCATGGTGATGGCAGACAGGGAAAGAGATGTCCTGTACTTACTTTGGTAGCAGATTAACAATTTGCCCTGTTGA
>PVIY010027893.1:0-33695 GCA_004026745.1 Myrmecophaga tridactyla | reverse complement strand
GAGAGAGAGAGAGAGAGAGAGAGAGAGAGAGAGAGAGAATAGCCAGGGTGAAATAGTTTGTAACCATCTCAGCTCTCATCTCAAAATAATTTCTTGCAGAGACCATTGAAGAAGCATGATGAGGATAATAATCAGCTGTTGTTTTTAGGTTCCTTTTAGTTTTATTGTGGAATAATTTAATTAAAATACATTTTTATTACCATTTTATGGCCTCTGTCTGCTTTCTCTACTGCTGTAATTTCCTGAAAAGGAGATGTATGACATCCTGTGGGCATCCCCGATAGCTTTTCAATCACCAATTCATATCTTCTGAGTTAGTTTCATTTTGCCAAAGGAATCCTTTTTTATTTAGCATTCTTGTCACTGAGAATGAGTGGACTGATTATCTGATGCCCTGCATGGTTATGGAAAAAAAAAAAGCCTTTAAAATGTTTTTGTCTCCTCTTTGAATATGATACTTAGAAAACAGAAACCTTGCTATAATAAATTTCTGAAAGAATCACACCATTCCACTTTCCCAAGCATTCTAGGCAGGATAATGGCTCCCTGGAGATATGCATGCCCTAATCCCCAGGACCAGTTACAGTGCTACCTTCCGTGGCAAAAGAGGCTTTGCTGATATCATTAAGTGGGGACCTTAAAATGCGGCAGATATCCTGGGTTGTCTGGCAGGACCCCAGGTAATCCCAAGGCTAGTAAAAGGAAGAGGGAGGCAGAGGAGAGCCAGAGGGAGGTGTGACTAGAGAGAAAGGGTCAGGGAGATGCTACGTTTCTGGCTTTGAAGATGGAAGAAGGGCCACAGACAAAGGAATGCAGGTGGTTTGCAGAAGCTGGAAAAAGCAAGAAAGTGGATTCTCCCCTCAGAGCCTCCAGGGAGCATGCAGCCCTGCTGATACCTTAATTTTAGCCCAGTGAGATCCATGTCAGACTTTGAAACCACAGAACTGTACAATAGATTTATGTTGTTTTCAACCATCAAGCGAATGGTAATTTTTTACACCAGCCAACCGAGCACTGACATACCAAGTATTCTGCATATAGGTTGAATCCTAAACTCACTAGCTTTTAATTGCGTTATTTAATAAACATCTTCCTAACCTCACTGGCCTTTAATTGCAATAGTAATATAATTGAGGATGGCAGTATTGACAGTAGATTTCTAACTTCTCTGTACTTCTTTTCTAACTACTGCCCTTTTTAGAAACCAATTTTCAGTAGCAACTTCTTTATACTTGGACAGTTCCATTACTACTTATTCTTGAGTCAAATTCTAATCAAATCTGTCAGTAGATAGAAGACTCAAGCTAGATAGGGCTTCATAAATTTTATATTAGTTGATAAAATAGGAGGGAACAGTCTCCTTCCTTTATATTTGGAGGATTTCTCTTAATTTGAATTATAAGAATGAAATCTGCCAAGTTCACTTTCAAGTTGTGTCAACATGGTGGAAATTCTATAGCCAGTAATGTTACCCAGAAATCGCGCTGGTTCTTTGGAGGAAATGTTAGTGCCTGCAACAAGAATCTTGGTGTAATTTAGGCAGCAACTTCACTAATTGGAAGCCACAGATCAATATAAAACCAGGATTCACTTATAGAGATGTTAGTTTTTCAAGCACTTTATTTTACCTGTCATGCATTTTTCATACAACCTCTATTACCTTGTAACACATTGAAGTTTAAAAAGCTCTCACTTAGGTTTCTTGGACATGCATACCGGATGTAGGGAAAAGGATGAAAAGAAAAAATTGTGGCTGTTTTTTTTTTCCTTTGCAGTTTTAATAGAGGCTGGGTGAAGGTTGTACAGGCTCTGGGTTAAGGCACTGCCTCTGCCACAGCTTCAATGGGGATAAACAGGACCATAACACCCCCAAGAGATTTTTGTACATATCTGGCAAATATCAAACAGTAGTTTGTTAAGTTCCTTGTTAGTAGGGGGCTGAATTCCGTTGTGAATTTAACTGTAAAATTTGTGGCATTAGATTGATGTTTAACAGTAGTAGTCACATAACATGATTTTCTTCAAAGAGCTCAGCGTGTGTTTTGAGAGAGAGTAAGCAAGCTAGAGAAAGAAATAGAGAGAAGCCTTCATGAGACACAAAACAATCCTTCCAAAGGACCCTGATTCTTACTGAAGTAAGCATTTCCTGATTTGAAGACTGGGTACACGAATTAAGAAGATGAGTAATAAAATCATTGAAAACTAGAGTTGTAAATGTCCTGCCCCTTTGCTTCCTGCTTTCCTTCATCCCTTCTCAATGTCTTCTCACCCCCAACCTCCAACCAAGTTATTCTCCTCTGTCTCTCTTGGAAGAGAACATTGGCTTTGCAGAGAAATCAAAAGCCTTCTCAAGACAATGCTATCATCTCCTCAATAACAACAAAGCATCTTCCCAATATGAAACAAACAAAGATAAATTTACATTTATCCTGTTCTTTTTCCCTCTCATTACAATGGAGCTATTGCCTCTATCTAAAAATAAATTTGTGCTTTGAATTCTATCCCTTCTGACTTTCTCCAGAACTTTATGCTATTGATTGTTTTTTCTTGTTCTTGTATGATAAATCTTTCCTCTTCATTGGATATTCCCCATCAATCGTTAAGCATGCTGGTCTCTTATTTTTATGAACCACAAAAAGAATACTCCGTGCCTTTCAGGTACTGCATTCTCATTTTCCTCCAGTGCTCAGACAAATTTTTTAAAAGAGATGTTTCTGTTTCACAATCTCCATGTCCTCACCTAACACTTGCTCACCTTGATTGGACTTCTGATTCTCTGACACCACCAAAACTGTTCTTGGTTATGTCACCAATAATATCCATTTTGCCATATTGAATGGATACTTTCAATTCTCCCCTTCCTAACTTCTCAGCAGCGTTTGACTCATCCTCCTTGAAAGACTCTATATCTTGAATCTGTGACACAATATTTTCTTGGCATTTCTCCTACCTATCTGCTTGTTCTTTGCCTGATCCCCTTTTGGGCTCTACCTTCTGTACCTCATCCTTGACTGCTAGAGTTCCTCAAAGTTCCTATTTTTGCCTTCTCTTCTTATTCTTCTCCCAGTCTTATTCTTGTCCACATTTTCAGTTAACATCTCTAAGCTGGTGAACCCCAAATATCTTTTTCTAGCACAGACTGTTCATTTGTTTCACACCTCAATATCTGTCTGCCTTTTGGGCAGTTTTTCTTAAAGTAGCTCTTAGTCACCTAAACCAAATATGTCCAAGAACATACAACTACTCTGTTTTCTACCCCTTTACTTTGGTCTTTCTCAAGTGAATGTCATCAGTAAGACACCAATGAATGCTCTACCATCTACCAACATGTGGAAGTCAGGAGCTAGGAAACATCTCTGACACATCCATGTGATTACTACCCCAATCCCATTCAGCTTTAAGGATAAAAGCAATGTTCCTCCACATACCCATTGACTATTTATATTCTGACACTTGCCTACCTCTCCAGCATTGGCATACGCCATGTTCCCATCCTTTTTTTTGTGGTCTTCAGTCACACTGCCCTTCTTTCAACCTTTTCTACATACCACATTCCCTCCAGCCACAGGGCTTTTGTACCTACTTGGCCACTCTTCTCACATCTCTTTCCCTATTGTTGATCTTGTTTATCCAGGATCATCTCTTCTTGGAATCTTTCCTTGTCTCCTCCAGCCAGACCAAATACCCCTCATGAAATCATGTATTTCTCCATAACAACACCTAGAACAGTTACATTTTAATATATGATTTGCCTACTTATTTCATTAGTAACCATAGTAGTTTGTTTCATGAAACTTTTTATGGATATAAAATGCTAAGCCATTATGTCCCTTGTGCTTAACTGAAGTCAGTTAAGCTAGGGTGCCTGGGAACGATACTTATTGAGCAAACAAATGGAAAACACTTACAAATTATTCTAAACTATTTTAGAGGGGGGTAAGCATAAACTGAGACTCAGAGAGGTAAATTGCTGATCCTGAAACTCAAGTTCAGTAATTCTAATATTGGGATGAATTTGTGGTATGTTTTTAAATGTGCTTTATTCACTTTTTACATATTTACTCAAACCTGAGTGTGTTGGTTATCCATTATTTTAATAGTGGTGATATGGGAAGAATTACAGGTTAAATCTGCATTTAACATACCTACTATAAATTAGTTAACTTTTATGGACAATGAACAAAAAACCCCCAGACTTCCCTGCCTAAATTCCGGTAGCTTATGATACTTCTTTAGTGAAACCGAATCTGCTGCCTTGCATTGAACATGAAACATGTGCTTGACACAGAAAGTAACTATACAGGAAATGGGTACAAGGTATTCTAGATACATCTAAGTTGGCTTAGCTAAATCTCCAAATTGAATCACAGAAAACTCTCCATTAATCATTTCTTGGGGGAAGCATGCTAACCTCTTGCCTGTTTGTTTTCAGATCAATTAACTTCATGTCCCCTTTTCCATTCTGTCTAAAAAGGAATTACTATCTAGCTACTAGGTAAGGTCAGTCAATGGGAAAAGAGGCTGGAGGACAAAAAGAAGAGTGTTTAAGGTGATTTCTCCTTCTCCCATTTGGTCTTAATTTGTCTCTCTGGTAGCACCTGCATCTCCTTCCTACCTTAAGCTCCTGGCAGATAATCTTTCATTTAGAGTGTCCAGCTCCCCCAGGTGAGGCTTTGGGACTTCAGTAAAACCAAATTCTCCTTTATTTAGGCATAGGAGGTGGTATTGGCTTTTCTAATGTTGCTTATCTGTGGATTGCTTCATAATCTCCTGTTTTGTTTCTCAGTTCTACCATAAATTTTCTTTTGTTTATAACATGTAAATTGATCTGTGTTTTCCTAGTTAATTCTTGACTGATGCAACATTTTGCTTTGTTTTGTTTTGCTTTTTGGTTTCAGGATTAGTTCCAGGAAACAGATCTTGAAGAAGGAATTCTGAGCTCAGATTGCTTGCTTGTTTTAGCTTGAACACAGTAAAGAACTTCTTTCAGGTGGAAAATGGGATACTATAATTAATCTGTCACATGAAGTGGCATTGGCATCACAGTTACTTAAATTATAACCTGGGTTGTCTGGGATGATGTGCCATTTGAAAACATGGCTTTGGGAAAACCAGTAGCTATCACATTTGACTATGTAAGCAAAGTGGCTCTTTCTGATTGTGTTGGACTGCTTACAGAAAGAAAACGATAAACTCAGAGGTTTAAACTCTTAGTTCAAGAGATAACCAGAGGATGAGAGACCTGCTGTGGTACTCATGAGCATTTTTATATCAGTGAGAAATCACGATTGAGGATCAGAACCATGTATTGTTACCATGGAAGTTTGACTTGCTATTTATGTTGGTTTTAAGGCACTAATTGGGAAGTAGAATCCAGAAAGTTGGGATAGGGGATTTTGAGCAAATGCAGTTGAATTTGAGGACCATGAACACAACATACACTAGAGCTTCCATTGCCAGCAGATACAATCCCTTACTTAGGCTATAATTTATTCATCTAAGAAGTTGCCTTGAAAAGAGACACCTATTTTCTTCAAGACTCATCAGGACCATCTCTTATTTCTTCCAAATTTGAGTCAGGTGCCAGCCTACCTCAGGGGGAGAATTGCAAGTTCTGCTCCAGGAATAAATATTATTTACCGAGAGACCTGCAAATATTTGCTAATTTTTACAAGCAGGTCCTTGGAAAACATATTTGGAAATGGAATCTATATGAGTAAGACTAAGGAGGGAAGAATATAATGTAATATTTCAATATTTATCAGTATAGGTATATTTATCTGAGAATCTGGATTATATGTGCTAGCACAAGGTGGTGGAAATTGTAGTTTGATTGATTGGTTAATTGAAACATGGACTCAATGTTGTCGCCTAAGAATAATGAGGTTAAAGATGCCATTTTTTTCCTTTCATTTTTTGGAAGAAGGATCCAAAACCACAGAGATATGAGAATGTTGGAATGGATTTATTTTGTTCATCCCATTCTCTTACTTTCCTCCTGAGTACTGCTTGCAAAAAAACATAAAGGATTCTTTCTTTACTAAACCATTGATAAATGCCACGATGAGGGGAGCCCCAGCATCCTTAAAATTCTGTAATGTCCTTCCTCTGTAGTCTCAGGATGACAGTAGATGATGCCTTTGAAAAGCACAGATTTCAATAGGAAGATGGGATCTTGAGATGCCAGGGATCAGGTGTCAGTAGCACTTTACAAGCAGAGACAAATGGCTACAATTACTATAATGAGCAGGAAGGGTGGACTGGCAATCAAGGTGTCTTTACCTACAGTGATCTATGATGGTAGCTGACTGATCATAGTTTTCCTAGGAATTAAATAGAAGGGCAGGCCAACAAAGAATTACTTGACCTATATAACCAGAAAACTCTAGGTCCAGTTATCAGAAAAGTGTCTTGAATCAGTGCAATAGAAACTCACAACCTCTCTTCTGCTTCCCAGAAACAGCCAGGTCATAGACAGAGAACTTGAAGAGAAGACCAGAGTCCCTTGAAGAAGGATTTTGGAACATTGCCATAGATATATACTGTAAATCATCCTCCAAGTATTTCACTAAAGTGATGTGGAATCATTTATCAGGATGATTGTGTAAAGAGACAAAATATTCATGCATTTGGGAGATTTTAGGACATGGAACCTTATAACTGGTGTCAATACCTGTTGTGACCCATGAAACATCTCTGCTTATGATCAGGGTGGGGGCTATAGAAGTCAGGTGGTCAATGGAGTGTTAGCCCAAATTTATCTTACAGTGAACCCAACTGTGGTGGTTCAATTTCTGAAGAAGAGGTAGAATATACATGCTTGGAAAACAGCAGTATCTCCACATTGGCTCATTGACTCATGGAGTGGTGGCTATTATTCTACAAAGAACCCAGTCAAAGTCCTTGGAATTCACCTCCCAAATTAAATAGTAAATTGCAAGCAATAGTGAAATGCCACCATCTAAGATTTTCAGGATGAAGGGTAATGATTAGTATAACATCCTGCTTTAATTTGCTTATTTGTCCCAGATAAAAGCTGATGGGTCTTAAAGAAATGAGAATTTTAGTCAAGTAGTGCTCCCAATTGCAACTGTGTTCCAGGTGTGATATATTTGCTGGCTACATAACATGTAGCCCTCTGGTATGCAGCAATTGATCTCATAAGCACTTTATACCAATGGACAAGAATTATCAAGAAGAATTTGTCTTCATTTGGGAAGACTAATAGTATTCTTTCTTTGTTCCACTTCAGGTCCATGCCAACTTTATCACTCTCTATTATAAACCAGTGATGATCTGTATATCTTGGAGGATACCATACTGTTGCACTACATTGATGACATTATGCTGATTGGTTATTACTGACAACAAGTAACAAGATTTGTGTGCAAGATAGTGGCCTGCCATTTCATTGAAAACATTTCAATATAATGGGAATGACAATATGGTGTGCCTTACATTGCTTGACATGAAAAAAGAGGTATGCATAAACTTTCAGGGCAATGGAATTTGTAGGCATCATATACCATAATGGGTCTGTTATTCTGATTCATTTCTGAATATCCCATATAGGCATTAGTTTTTAGTGAGGCTCAGAGAACGAAAAGGCTCTGCTGCAAGTCTAGGCTTTCATATGAATACAAGATGTCCTGTTATTTGGTTCTTATGATCTAGAAGATGCTATTTTATTGTGGCAATTAAGGATGTTGCGTTAACCCTCTAAAAGGTTGATTAGGAAAATCATAGTACAGGCCCTTATGGTTTTGGAGCCAAGCCATGTTTTCCTTTACTGATAATTCTTCTTTGAAAAAGATCAGTGGCTTACTCCTAGATTCTAGAAATTGACTCCTTGACCATGGGATACCAAATTACTATGCATCCTGAGCTACCCATCATGAACTATAGGATTTATCAAACCATAGATTGGGATTGTGCAGCAGTAATACAACATCAAATGAAATAAATATATTTGAGATTGGACTTGCATATATCTGGAAAGCACAAATAAATTATATGAGTATGTGATTCATACTTCAACAACATTTATTTTTGACCTCAATGGAAGTTATTGATGCTTATGGAAGATGAAGGGTTCAGGGTTGGTTTATGGATGGATCTACAGAATTTGCTGGCCCGCATCAAATATCATTGTTGCCATATTTCCAAGACAATAAGGTAGTCCTTAAATAATGTTGTTAAGGAAAATCCTGCCAGTGGACTGAGCTTCAGACAGTACCTGTGTTTATCTACTGTGGAAGTAGATATATGTATCTATACTATCTCATTGACAGTGGTTAATTATTTAATAGGTTGGTTGGGAACTCAGAACAAATGAGATTAGTGAAAATGAGTGTGATGGTTAAGTTCACGTGTCAGCATGGCTAGGTTATGGTGCCCAGTTGTTTGGTTAAGAAAGCACTGGCCTGATTGTTACTGTGAGGATGTTTTGTGGACTTAAATTATTAGTTGGTTGATTGCATGTGTGGCTGATTACATCTGCAATCAACCGAGGAGACTGTCTTCAACAATGAGAGACTCATCCAGTCACTTGAAGGCTTTAAGTGGAGAAGTGATGATCTCAGCCATTAGAAGAGACTTCTCCACTTCTCTTGAAGAATTCATTGAAGACCTTCATTGCAGCTCCTAGCTTGCAGCCTGCCCTATGGGATTTGGACATGTGTATCTCCACAACTGGTTGAGTCAATTCTTATAAAAATTTCAATATTTATAGATCCATCCTATCAGTTTTGCTTTCCTAGAGAACCCACATAATCCAATGAGGTTCTGGAGAAGATCTGTAGCTAGATCACATGGAATGGGCGCAAAGTGAACATACATGTATTTCATGTGAATGTTCCCCAAAGGATGTCCATGCAGAGGTATCTTTCAATAACCATGAGGATAAGAAAACCCTTTCTGTGGATGTCAGTTAGTCTCATCTCTTAGCCACTCTGATGCTTGCTCAACAAAATGGCCCCTAATGGTAGGAAAAGAAGCTTTGCATGGATGCAACAATATGGACTTCTCCTTATTAAGGCTGCTATGGATACCTCATCCTGTACACCTACTCTTTCAACAGCAGAAGCCAATCCTAAGTCCCTCATATAGCATCATTCCACCAGAGGTCAAGCCAACCATCTGGTGGCAGTTTAATTATATTTGACTTCTTCCCCTTTGGGTTGAGGACAGTAATTTGTACTTACTGGAATATACCATAATCGGTTTAGAATTGCTTTCCTTGCCTAAAATATTTTGCATGTACCACTATCCATGGACTTAGATTTATTCATCATGATGGTATCTCTTACAACATTGATTTTGACCAAAGAAAATATTTTCACATCAAGAGAAATGTCTATGGGAGTCATTGGTTTTATTATTGTACCTTCTATTTCAGAAGCAGGTGGACTAATAGAATGGCGGTTGGTCAACTGAAGGCTTGGACCTTCAGTTGACACCTCAGGTGTCAGCAACAACTAGGAGACAGCATTCTGTGAGATTAGGTCTGTGAGATTAGGTTGCTCTCCTACAGGATGGTGTGTATGCTTTGAACTAGTGACTAATACATGCTACTTTTCCTCCCATGGGTAAAATTTGCCAGTTTTGGAACTAATGTGTAAGTAAGAATTGGATCCTCTCATTATTACATCTACTGGCATTTTACAGATTTTTTTTGCTTCCCATACCTATTCCAAGTTGGAGGTCTTGGTTACCAAAGGAGGAACATTTCTACCAGGGGACATGACACTTGTTCCATTGAGTTGGAGTTGCTTTGGGCTCCACAACCCATTCAACAAATAGGCAAAGAAGGGTGAATAGCTCTGGATGGGGTGATTGATTCTTATTACTAGAAGTAAATTGGGTTGCTTCTACACAATGAGAGTAGGAAGGGACCCAGAGTCTGGATCTTAGACTGAAAATTAGTGTATTCACCAAATTCTTAGTAATTTCATGTTTTGTAGTAAATGTTAATGAAAAACAATACTAATCTAATACCAGCAGAAAGCTAAATACTCAGACATATTAGGGATAAATGTTAGGAACAGCCCACCAATTAAACGATTCTGACTGAAGTGATGGCTTAGTACAGGGATAACATTGAATTTGAGGAAGGAAGTAATAAATCTAAACTATGAATTTGGAAAGCAATTTGTCAGTAAACTGTTAAAACCTATACCTACTAAGCTATTCTACTCCTAAATATTGACCCAAGAGATAGATAAATACATGTTGATACAAAGATCTGTACATGAATATTCATAAAAACTTTATTTATAATAGCCAGAAACTACAAAACCCCAGATGTACATCAATAGATGAATAGATAACATGTTGTGGGACATCTGTATAATGGAATGCTACTCAACAATGAAAAGGAATGGGTTATTGATACACACAACAACATGAATGAGTATCTGTTTCAGTTTGCTAAAGCTGCTGGAATGCAATATACCAGAAATGGATTGGCTTTTATAAAGGGGATTTGTTAGATTTATTAAGTTGCAAATTTACAGTTCTAAGACCATGAAAATGCCCAAATTAAGGCACTAACAAAAGGACACCTTCTTGGAGCAAAGGCAGCATTCAGGTTCCTCAGTCACATGGGAAGGCACATGGTGACATCTGCTGGCCCTCCTGGGTTTGTTTCAAAACAGCTCTCTCAGCTCCTGGGGTCCTTCTAGCTTCTGCCCGGGGAGCTTTCCTTCTACATCTCCAAATGTCTGTGCCTGCTCTCTGTGTCAGCTCTCAGGACTCCAATAATCTAATTAAGACCCAACTTGAATGGGCGGGGTCACATCTCTCTGGAAATAATCTGATCAAAAGTTTCCACCCACAATTTGGTGGAAACAACCTAATCAAAAGATCCTGCCCACAAAAGCATGGCTTTTCCGGAGTACATAACAGTTTCAAACCAGCACAGTATCAAAACAATTTTTCTGAATGAAAGAAACCAGAGAAAACACTGTATGGTCTTCCCTGATCAACATGGCAGAATGAGAATCTCCAGGGCTCTTTCCCTCCACAGAAACTTTGACAAATTAATAAGAATTGGCAGAAACATCTTTCTTAAAGCTCCAGAAAACAGTCAAAAGACTGAAGTAACAGGATGAGCACTAAGTCGAGGAAAATTTTACTTAAAAGTGGAAGGATCTTGTGGTGCCCTGGCTGGCTCCTCCTTCACCCCTCACTGGCCTGGCATAGAGCCAACCCATGCTCCCAGTGTGGATTCGTGGTCCTGGTTCTGCAGAGAGCAGAGTAACCTTCATGTACATGCAGGGAGTATGTATGTCTGGCCCAATCTTTCTGGTGGTGGCCTCAGTGATTTGCTGTTTCAGAACTTGCTCTGTATGAAGAAGGTGTCTCACAGAGCTCTTCCACAGTACGTTGTGGGAGGGCAGCCAAGTTATGCTTGCCTGGGCCAAGGACTGCTGTCTAGGACATACAGTGCAATGCCTGATACTGTGAAGAAAGTTTTCTAGGGAAAATAGGACACTCATATCTGTGTAAATGGAGGAATTCCAAGGGCCACACACGCATGCCCAAGACAAGACACATGTGCAGAAATTACTGGATGTATTCTCTAAACTTATTGCAGGGATTAGTGCTGAAAGAGGAAACTCAGGCAGGTCAGTCTGCAAAGACTGGGAAAGGTGTGGGGCTTTTTTCTTTCTTTTGCTTATTTATCTTTTGTTAGCCCCTGGCATTTAAGGAAAGCTCTATCGTAATACTAACTGGATACAAGTATAAGAAGAAACAACTCAGACTCTATATTCCAGCCATAACACATTAAAATGTCAAAATGTCTAGGTTTTAATGAAAGATTACAAAACATACAAAGAAACAAGAAGTGATGGCCTTTATAAACAAGAAGATTAAAACTTTAGAAAGCATAAATGAGGAGGAACAGACTTGGGATATTCTAGACAAAGACTTTTTAAAAATGGCCCTAAATATGCTCAAAGAGTTAAAGAAATATATGGACAAAGAGCTAAAGAAAATCAGAAAAACGACCAATGAACAGACAGCATATTATCAAGAGAAAGATGAAATTATGAAAAGGAACCAAACAGAGTTGAAGATCATAGTAACAGAAATAAAAAATTTCCAAGAGCGGTTCAACATCAGACTGGAGCTGGCAGAAGAAAGAATCAGTGAACTTGAAGATAAGATGATTTAAATCATCCAGTCTGAGAAGCAGAAAGGGGAAAGAATGAAGAAAAGTGAAAAGAGCCTGAGGAACCTGAGGGACACCATCAAATGTACCAATATACACATTTTGGGAATCCCAGAAGGAGAAGAAAGAGAGGAAGGGACAGGGAGAATATTCAAGGAAATAATGGTTCACAACTTCCCTAATTTAACAAAAAACATGAATATACACATCCAAGATGCTCAATGAACTCCAAACAGGATAAACCCAAACAGACCCACACCATGCCAAGCTATAATCAAACTGTTGAATGCTAAAGATAAAGGAGAATTCTGAAAGCTGCAAGAGAGAAACAATCTGTCACTTACAGGGAAGCCTCATTAACATTAAGCGCTGATTTCTCATTAGAAACTGTGGAGACAAGAAGGCATATTTAAAGACATATTTAAAGTGCTGAAAGAAAAAATTGTCAACCAAGAATCCTTCATCTGATAAAGCTGTCTTTCAAAAGTGAGGGAAGGGTGCTGCAAGGGTAGCTCAGTGATAAAATTCTTGCCTGCAATGCAGGAGACCTGGATTCAATTCCTGGACCCTGTACTTCCCCCCCAAATCCCCCCCCCCCAAAAAAAGAAAAAAAAATGAGGGAAGTATTAAGATATTCCCAGGTAAACAAAAGCTGTGGAAGTTTGTCACCATTAGACTGGCCCTACAAGAAATGCTACAGATTGTTCTACAGGTTAAAAGGAAAGGACACTAGCAATTGACTGTTGCTACATGAAGAAATTAAGATCTCTGGTAAAGATGGTGATATGGGTAAATATAAGTACCAGTACTATTGCATTTTTGATTTGTAACTCCATATTTTACTTCCTATAGGATCTACAAGGCAAATTGCACAAAATATAATGATAAATCAATGGTTTGGGAATCATAATATATAAATATGTAATTTGAATAATGCATAAATATGTAAATGACTAATTTAAATATGGATACATTATTGTATGTCAATTATACTTCAATTCGGCTGTTTAAAAAATAAACAGCTTCATGACCAGCTACAAGAATGAGGACTACAGCAGCTATGCATATTTTTTATGCATACATTATTTATTTTGTTTCCTTTCCCCTATTTTATTTAAAAACTGTTGGTAGTATGTAATTTTACAGATTAATTCATAGGTCACTAGACAAATGATGACCTGAAGGAGAGGACTGAATTTCACGTGGAGATACTGGACTTTGAGACAGATATGATGATTGATGGGCTGTTATATCTTCCCGTCAGGGAGATAGTGAGGGCGTATTTGTGATATGAAGGATATTATTCTGTGGATCCTGTGTCCATTATATGAAGGATAGTTATTCTATGGGCTCTGTAGATAGTCTTCTGTGTGTTGAGAGAGTGAAATTTTATCCTATGGGCATTAAATATGCATAGAAGAGTACAATGAATTTCGAGTAGCAAAGGGTAGACTTTGCACCACCTGCCGTCTGTTTTCTCTCATAATCATTCTCTATACTTCCCCTTACTGCTCTGTGTCACCACTAAACACCATTCCCATATTCCCTTGTCTAGTGGCTCCTGGGTACGTTTGGCCAATGGGAAGCACCAATGGAAGCTCAGGGAAAAGGAAGAAGCCAAAGTATTGTTTCCTTTCTCACTTTATCTGGTGGCATGCTTGAAGCAGGTGCATCTTTTCTGTGGTTCCAGCTCCCCCAGGAAGCCCATTTCTCCATATTCTCATCTTCTGGAGGTAAGCTCCTACTGTGGCTCAAGCTCTGGCTAAACATTCTGGGCTTCTGAGTGCCAGAAAAGCACCAAATAGTGGTTTTCTGCTGTTTGTAATTTCTGGATTTCCTCACTGACTCCATTCAGTTTCTTAACTTTTCCATCCCTCATGTAAATAATCCCCTGTATTCAATTCCCTTTTTTTTGAAAAGTAATTACTTTTGTTTGAAATACTTGGACCCTGACTGATACAAGAATTGAAACTGTTGGGTAAACAAAGAGATCACAGGGTATGTCAATTTCAGCTCAGGCTGTTATCTGAAGTGGTACAGAGTAAACTTGTTAATTCTCTTTGGTGTGGCATAATATTGAACCTACTTCAGGACACACAAGGCTACCCCTGATCTGGCTTCTGCTTGTCTCTCCAACCTACGCATCTCCCTCCACAGTTTAACCATTTGGAATCACTTGCATTTCCCCAAATGGATGCTGCTGTTTCACTGCTCTGTGCCTCTGCCAGATCTGGAAGTCCTCTACCTCTGAAAGCTGAGTTATTTTTCCCAGAATTAGTTCTAGCACCTCCTGCAATGTGATACCTTTACCTGAAACGTAGACAGAATGAATCACTCTGTTCTTCGTACCACAATTCCATTCCACATATTTGCATGCCTATTTACCCATGCAAAACACCACCAGCTCTGTGAGGATAAGAAAGCAGTCATCATTATATCCTTGCACACAGAAGAAGACCCTAAAGCATTTGATGAATGAATCATTGAGAAAAGAATGGTGATGAATGGCGTTTGTACTAGGTATCTCCTAAAAATCAACCCATTCTCTTCCCAGTAGCAAGGTGAATCTTTTCAGTCATCCACAGATTCGACAACCGAAAATATTAAATGATATAGCCCATGGCCATGGCCTGCCTTCTGTACAAAGTAGAGCTCCTTTGGAAGACATCTGTTCATCTTGGAGCCTCCAACTAGATAAAGAAAAATGTAACCGTCTGCCAGCAGCTTGCTTGCTTCATAGTTGCTTGTTTTCCAGCCCATAGGATATTGGCCTTAATCCCAATGAACAAATGTTGATCAGACTCAAAGAAAGGCAGGCTGTAAAAATGGAATAAACAATGGCCCTCTGACATGTTAGAATAAAGACATTTAATGTCTTTGGAACGCACATTAAAAATCATCCTAGGTTAGTGTTTGGTACTTCATTTTCTATGCACTGGTGAATTGCAGTTGCCTCCAGGGGATTGAAGCTACTGTCATGGCAAAACACCTCGAGCAAGCTGGTCCCTCAGTGACAGTGACATAATCAGAGCTCTGCTCTCCAGGAACTTTTCCTCCTTTCTCCAGATCTAATGCATCATGAGTGGTTCTTCTGGGTAAGAGGTAAAAAAATCATTTTTAGAAACCCATGAAGGCTGGGGGCCCAGTTTTCTACTATGTCAGTGATTATTTATACTTTATGATCCTGAAATGCTGCACTCTTAAGAACACTTACGATTTTGTGCTTCTGCTGGTTTCAAACCAACTAGCATTACGCCTATTGCATTAATGGGATAGATTTTCACCACCTCTGCCTATAATCTTGGATATTTAGAGGGAGGGTTGAGGGTTGGGGAAACTAGCCTTCTTTCTCCTCCCCTCTCCTTCACAGACACAAAATAAGACTCAGAGCAAAAATGCTGCATGGGAGGCTTGTGTCAGAAGCAGTCTGCTAGGCCTCTGATATGCATTGGCATTTGAGACCCAATTTTAAAGTATGTTTCGGTTTTGCCAGAGGTAGAATAGGTGGATGTCCGTTCATAACATTTCTAGTGTCTGGAAAGCTCCAGTCTTGTGCCTGAGGCAAAGGGCATTAAAAAGAAGAGCTCTGCTGTCACCTGCTTTAAATTGCTTTTGCCTGCAGCATATAAGGACAGTGTCTGTGTTGAGAAGGAGGAAAGGAAGGAGGGAGGACTGCTTTTTCACTCTGGGCAGCTGAGAGACACAGGAACACAACGTTTAGAAGACAGAACCTTTGTGACTAAAATCAAGGGGTGATGAAATGAGCTGTTCTCACCAAGTGCCAGTTGTAGAATTCCACTCTCTCCTTGATTCATTATTAATTTATTTTACCCTGATCAAATTATCTATTCTCAACATCAACAATGTACAATTTTTTTTTTAATTTGCATATGGGCAGGAGGCACCAGGGATCGAACTCCAGACCTCCAGCACGGCAGGTCGGAGCTCTGCCTGCTGAGCTACGGCAGCCGCCCAACAATGTACAATTTTATATATATAAAATTGTAGGGGTTTGGATTTTACCAGTTTTTCCCAAACTGTGTTTTCTGAGATAGGTATATCATGGGATAAGGGATGCAATAGCAAATAAGTTTAAAGAGCAAAGGCTTATTTGTATTTCTGTATTTGTTTCCTATTACTACTATAAGAAATAGCCACAAACTTAGTGGCTCAAAACAACACAAACTTATTATTTTTTACAATTCTGTAGTCAGAAAGTCCTGAATGGGTCTCACTGGGCTAAAATCAAGGTGTTGGCAGGGCTGAGCTCCTTTCTGGAGGCTCCAGGGGGAGAATCCTTTACTTTGCCTTTTCCAGCTTCTAGAAGCTCGGCTTGTGGCCTCATGCCACTGCAACCTCTGCTTTCACCATCATATCTCTTCGTTTGACTCTGACATTCTTGCCTCTCTCTCCTATAAGGGATCCATGTCAGTACGTTGAGCCCACCTGAAAAATACAGGATAGTATTTCCATCTCAAGATCCTCAAAGTCTCTTTTGCCATATATATTAAAAATTTTCAGGGATTAGGTCATGGACTCTTTTTGGGTACATTATTCTGCCTACCACACCATTACTCACTAAGACTTACAATACTCAATAGCATATTAAAGGTTCTGCAAAGTTCTGGCCCAAAAACCCTGGTTGAGATAACATAAAAATCTTTAACTGAACTCTGTTATTTTTGAACAATGAAAGCATGTGTATGTAAGTGAAAGGTTTAGGAGGCAAAAGGGTTAGAAAGAAGTAAGGTAGACTGGGAAATTTAAAGTGGGCAGGTTTATTTCTGCGCTCTGGGCTGAGCTCACCAAATCCAAGACAGAGGGAGGTAAATCAACGCCTGGGTGATGGCGCACGCAGTTTTTAAGCAAGGGGGTCAGGTGACGCCAGGAAGGGGCGGTTCTCAGGAAGTCAGGTGTCCGGAAGGGGCGGTTCATCAGTTCCGGAAGTCAGGTGTCCGGTAGGGGCGGTTCCAGAAGTCATGTTGGGAGGGGCAACACAGCCTCTGCAGCTTCAGTTGCAGTGCCCTTCCCCGTTCCCCTGACCTAACAGTAAGTTCTTAATAAACCATAAAGAGGTTTGGAAACGTTAGTTTTTGTTATTGTGGAGACAGTTGAGAGATAAAAGCAATAGGAAAGTCTGAGAGGAGAAGAGATATGTCATGGGATTTGGAATCTGATGACTTGGGTTCTAGGCTTAGCTTCTTTCTTACATTTTATAACTGATAAATGCATAAGGCATTATTTAGTTTTTTAAAATAATCATTCTTATCCAGAAGTGATTCATACCGTGTGGGTGGTTTGTAATGCAGACCTAGATAAGCAGATGAGTTATTAAAACTTACAAGTTATTGCCTTAGTTTGGCAAAGACATACTAAAATTTTACTTGTTCTCAGAAACTATTTACAAATTTGTGATGAAATGATTTATTGCTTCTCTGTTTTTTTCCCCCCTCTGTTTAAATCCTTTGATGAAAATCTATTTTGATTAAATAAGTCATCTCTTGGGATTGAGTTGTGACCAAATGGCTGCTGCCTCTATCACATGATATGGGGATGCTGGTGCAGTCCCCAATTTTCCTCACTGCTCCTTTCTACTCAGTGGTGCCCGAAATCCATTTGAGGGTGAGAAAAATCAGTCATTCAATAAGTAGGGGAGAATCTGAAAATACAAGTATTTCCCGAAAAGGAAAGAAATGGCAGTAATAAACCTTAAAGGGAAGTTTAAGTAGCAGGTATCAGAATGATTCTGAGGATCCATTTTGCACTGCAGTGGTGGAAGTTAGGGTGGTGGGGGTGATAAAGAAGGAAGGAGCACGCTGTTGCTTCAGATCAGAACATTCACGAGGTTTTGATGCCAATGGTTAAAAGGGCAGAAAAGCTGCGCAGTTTCAGAGTAAAGTCAAGGGAAAAAACACCTACATTTTAGAAATCAAGCTGCCTACTCTGAAATTTTTGCCTGGGGCTATCCTAAATGCCTGAGCAGTAGCTAGATACCAGGAGGCAATCACTGGTATTACAGCTAGCTACTCTTTTATCCTCCTGAGCCTCTCCTGGCCTTGTGTTCATTAGTGGCTTCCTGGAGGTAACCTATCTGCTCACCTGTCAAGGCCACTTTGGGCAACTGAAGAGGATTTGCAGGCAGTGATAGGTCCTAGTTTTTCTCCGCAAGGATGGTATTTTTCACCCCTGTCTTCCTGTTGAACTTTTTTTTTTTAATTTTAATTTCCTTGGGAAATTAAATACAGATAGTAGTCAGAGGATGAGATTTGTAGTCAGATGGCCTGGGTTCTAGTCTCACATCCTTCAATTTTTTATGATGGCAGCATAAATAATGCATATTTTATATATTTCAAGGCTGATGACACCTAATCACATTATCCACAATGTTGAGAGTGTTTCTGGCAGGGAATGCCTTGTCAAGACCTACTGAAAATCAGGTCTTAGATTTTTCTGCCAGTGACGCTTAGCCTGGCAATAGAATTCCAATTCAATTTGCATTCAGGACGGTCTAGAAGGTTCTCTGAGTGACAAAGCTGTAGCATTTATTTTCAGGTGTGTGGTGAGGCTCATTTCTTTAAAAAAAAAAAAAAAGAAAAGAAGGAAACGCCTCTGGCTCTGGCCCCGCCCCTCCACGCTACTTCTCAGTGCTGGGAGCTTCCGGGTTGGAGAACACAGGTCTGAGTACTGCCAGTTTATCATGGAGCCAGTTGGGGCCGATGTTGAAAGACACCTAGTATTTTCTTTAAGGTGCACCAATAATCAGGTCCAGCGCACACGTGAGTGTAGGTGGCCGCCAAGTTGCTGCTAGGGTCCCTCAAACTGAGCAAGGGAGGGAAACCTTTGTAAGTTGACTAGTAGGTCTTGACAAGGCATTCCCTGTTGAGTTACTCTGACAGGTTAAAGATGGCCACAAATACTTCCAAACCTCTTCCATTGAGACTCTCAGGTGGCTTGTGATTGCTTTGACCAAGAACCTACGGCGAATGTGATGTCGTTCCAGTCTGAGGCCCAGCCTCTAAAGAGGACTGGCAGCTTTTGCTTTATGGAGAATAAGACACCATGCAGAGAGAAAGAGATCAAGAAACCCCACAGCTCCAGAAGTAAAGCGAAGAGGCCTTCTAGGGCGTGAATTAATCCCCTAGTCCCAGCAACACCAGCTGGTAGTGTGGATCAGAGACCAACCGCCCAGCTATGCTCTTCCTGAATTCCTGGACTGCAAAAGGGTGAGTCAAATGAAATGGTGGTTTTAAATCATTAAGTTTGGCATAATTTGTTATGCAGTACTAGATAAGCAGATGAGTTATTCAAAGCCATCTGTGATTTTCTTTTTATGTAGGGTTTGGTCTATCCTTGATGCCTTAGGAAGGGTTATCCCACTCAGAGAAAACTGGATTTCTTCTTACCTTGGTCAAAATAGCGGGTCAGTGTGGCCCGAGGGACCTGAGGGGGTGGCAAGGAGAGTAGGGCTAGCTGCAGGGCCTGGAGAGAGTATAAGGAGTTTCCCGTGAAGAGCAAGGGCCCGAGAAACATTTGAATTGCAACCATCTGTAAACATTAGCTCAGTCTCTCCTGGGTTCCCCTGCTACCAAATCAAAGCAGCCTCTTGCTTGAGTTATGTGGTCTGATTAGAAGATTTGTTCACTAAAGCTGGCTTGTGCGTTTATCTCCTACAATGTACTTGACCAGGTGATAGAGCAAAATGTCATATGCTATTCCTTCTGCAGGAAGGCCCTTCCTGCTCTGTTTTGTTTGTCTTAAATCTTAACTGTCTCTTTCTTGTCATGGGAGACAGCCCTGGGCCAATTTCCCCAGACGTGTTTGCGTGCTTCCACCGAAACCTGAACTCACCTCTCTCATATGAAAGACCAGATGGAATTATCTGCTGATGCTTTGGTCACTTCCAGGAAGTGTGAATTTCCCAAGGGTCGAAAATTTCACTGTTCATTTCAGTGTCTACAAAGTGTATAGAAAAGCACTCAGTGAGTGCTGTATTGCACTGAATGAAAGGGACCACCTTGTGCAGAGAACATTTTTTTTCTTGGGATTTCAAACCTGCTGGCATTGACACTATGGAAGGACCTGCCTGTCAAAGATAGGTAGATTTTATCTGAAGTCAAATCTTACCAGAAAGAATGCATTTTCTTTCCCTCTTGCTCACCCCTTCCTTTTCTGGAAGAAGCCTGATTCTGTATTTGTGGGGCTGTAGCATAACATACACTGTATCATGCAGGGCATGGAGGGCTCAGTGTTAACCCATCCGGGAGCCATCCTCAGGCTCAGTGTTTACCCGCCGTTTCTTGCTGTCTGTATTCCCTTTCTCTCCCTCTTTCTTGTCTCTTTCTCTTTTTTTTTTTTTTAACAGAACTTGTCTTCTGATTTTATTTTATTTTATTATTTTGAGACTGTTGCACAGTGAAGTGAAACTGGGCATTTGCTGCTGGTCTGCTCCTTTGGTGGTGGAGGGAGGGGAGGGAAGTTGTGTGTGGGAATCATCGCTTGGTTTCTAGTCTGTTCTCCCTCTGCCATCAGAGTACTCTCGGGTCTTAGTTTCCTCAACTCTAGAAGAGGCAGAATAATCAAACACCTTGCAGCCAAGTTAATGGGATAGAGGTAAACCTGAAGTGAAATCGTAGGTGTCAAAACACTTTGCGAAGGGAATTGATATATAAATATTTGGTGCTTTGTGTGAATTCAGCTGGTCTCTGCCTATGACTGTCTAATCGTGACCTCCTGAAACTCACCTAGCGTTGTTTTTGACCACGAATCCTTGAAACAATTAAAATCTGAGCATCAGATTAGTCTTGAAGGATTTCTGAGACCTGCCACTGTGGCATTAATGAACAGAACCAGAGAGGGGGAAGCAATGTCTGATGAATGTGCTATAATTGCTCTTTGGTATGACATAGAAATAGGAAAATTCATATAATTGACAATGTAAAGACCCCTACTGTTAGCAGCTGCTTTAAATTTAATGGAGCTGAGATTGTTAATAGTCTTTTCTTCACAGGGGTCTTTCCTTTGGCAGCTATTGCACAGAATAAACATGTCCCATCATCTCCCCTCTCCCTCCAGGCCCACAGCTCAGACTTGCTGTGGCGGAAGATTATAGAGACTGGGTGCATTTGCGCTTTTTCGTCGTGTCTTAATTATCTGGAGAACTATTGGTGTGTGATATGTGGCATCTCTTCCCAGGGAGACTTCTCCTTATGCAGCGTGATGTTACAGAAAGACAGTTCTGGAACTGAACCAGAACTTACTGCTTACTATGCCGCTTACTAGCTGAAAGTTTTAGACAAGTTACTTAACCTTTCTGAACTACAGTCTCTTCTAGAAAACAAGAAAAGTAAAACCTATCCATTGTAAAATAGCACGGGGCATGGGATGTGCTTTTTAAGCACATAGCTCCTGTTTTCTCTCCGTGTACATTCCATATCCTTCAAATTAGCCACGTCTTTCTCTTTCAGTCTTTAGTCTCTGATTTGCCACTTTTATTAACAAAATGACACACAAAACTATCTGATTTTGTACTGAAAAATTGCTTAGGGCTGTTTTCCCTTTTGCTATAAGAGCTATAAGACTTTAGAAGATTCAGTACAGGGAATCCTATTGCTAGAAACGTAGGGTCGTTACAAGTGGATTAGGTTTATTGGCATAAGACTGATTCACAGGTGCAAGTAAAGCCCCAGTAATTATGCTAGATGTTGATGCTTGTTTTTTAAATGAAAAACTTTAGGTTATAAAACTTTAGGCATGTGAGTGTATGTATATCTAAGAGAAAGAGAGGAAGGTGAGGGGAAGAGAAAGACAGAGACCAAGAGATATTTAGAAAGAGAGAGGGAGAGAGATATTGAAATTCTGCTGGGGCTCAGGTGTCTGTAGAAAGAGCATGTTTAATCCAGCTTCTTGCTAGGCCCACCCTAATTGTTCCCCTCTGCTGCAGATGAAGCTTATTTTTGCATGCCTGTCATGAGCCTTCTCAGGTAAACCACTGCCACAGGTGCTGAGTCAATTCTCTCTGTAATCACCCAGACGGTTTCTTGTGTAGTGATTTTGCAATTAGTATTAACTGGGGATTACGCATCTATCTTGCCAACAGATGGACATTTAGGATGTGCCCATATAAGACGAATAGAATATTTATAAACTGCTGCTGTAATAATTCAGGGTGAATGCTTCAGAGTATTCCCCTAATCTCCTAGAAGGACTCTCCTAAGAAGAAAGTAGGTGTATCTCTTTTAATAGTGGTTGGTTTTCTATTAAGTCTGAGTTTCCCCCTTACAGACTCCTTAACATGTGTGCTGCTGAAACTAGTCATCATTTATAAGCACTATTGATTTTTTTCATGTGTTCCAGACATCTTTAATCAGAATATTCTGTCATCACAAAGTCTTCCATTGGAAGATTTTATTTGACAAAAGCTCTCATTTCTAATGTGTGTACACCCCCTCTCCCATATTGTGCACTATCTGCAACCCTCAAAAGCAATTTCTCCCCCATGGAAAATTGCAGAGTTGGAGAGAGATTTCACTTTATCACTGATGCATTTATTTTTTTCTGTTCACAATTTTTATAAGTTGCTATGATCCCAAATGCAGTATTAGATGGCAGCAAGGTATTATCCAACGAAGAAAAGATCAAAATGCTGATGTGTATTACAGGACAAATAGAAGGCCTGTGTGGGTCCCTGGGTGTGCACAAGCATTTATAAAACA
This sequence comes from Myrmecophaga tridactyla, assembly GCA_004026745.1. Classification (NCBI taxonomy): domain Eukaryota; kingdom Metazoa; phylum Chordata; class Mammalia; order Pilosa; family Myrmecophagidae; genus Myrmecophaga; species Myrmecophaga tridactyla. Next base: position 10,808 of record PVIY010027893.1, on the reverse strand, counting down.
GGGAGAACTGGTACAATCTCTTAACAATATAATTTCCCTGAGTTTATGAGCACATGGTGATATAAATGTATATTTCTGATGAATTGATCTTTGCCCATAATCATTTTAGAGCATAACCTGCAAATATTTTGAGGAACCGTGTAGGTCTACCAGAGGTTGTGCTGTCAAAGGTCTGTGCTGTCAGCCTTAGGATGCCCTGCCACATCCTTAGTCATAAACACATGCTCTTGCATGCGTCCTGAACATGAGTGTGCATCATACACGGTCCCACATTCAAAAGGACCCCAAATTGGGTTTAATTCTATGCTGTCACTATCTTGATATTACTAATATATATATATTTTTTCACATGGGCAGGCACTGGGAAACAAACCCAGGTCACTGGCATGGCAGGTGAGAGCTCTGCCTACTGAGCCACCGTGGCCTGCCCGATATTACTAATAATTTTTGAACAAGGCTTTTGGCATTTCCATTTTGCGCTGGGTCCTGCAAATTATGTAGCTGGTCCTACCTGTCTCTAATCCCTTATATTTGCTGCCCATGCACATATTTGCAGTAAATGAGATTCTTCCTCAATGCATACACACAAGTATTCACATCACATAATATCATAGTCATGGAGATACACACACACACACACACTTCAATACTCATTCTTCTAGATTTATACACCTAAAGAGTCTAAATGGTGCTGCCTGTTCAATGCTAGGGTTGCTGAATGGTGCAGGATAGACTTTTTTGATGAAAATATAGTCTTGATTTGCTATTTAGCCCAAATAAAAACATCATCACCATCATTAATTTAGTGTTTCTGTTCTAAGCACTTTAAATTAGCTTTTTCAACCCTAAAAAAGCCCTATGAGATTATCTTTAGAACTTTTTTTATGGATTAGGGGACTGAGGCTTAGAAAATTATAAAATAATTTGCCTGTGATTACATTGTCTATCTAATTCCACTGCCTGGGTACTAGGTACTAGATTGTCCCTAAGGTCTTGTTCCATGCTGGGTCACAAGCTCTGGCTGTACCCACTCAGTCAGTCATTGGCTTAGGTCTCCCTTAGGTGGTGACAAGGCATAGGGTGCTGAACAAGGCAGCTCCAATTTTGGCCAATGACAGTTTTCTAGAGATGGGGGCACAAAGGCAACTTGGCTGGTGTTATGGCTGGGTTCAACCAAGCAATGGTGCCCAGTTGTCTGGTTAAGCAATCACTGGCCTAACCATTAGTGCAGGGAATTTGTGGCTGGTTTATTAAGTCATTAGTACTTTGATGGTATCCATAGCTGACTACATTTGCAGTCAGCCAAGGGGAGTATCTTCTGCAGTTAATGATCTTTAATCTAATCAGCTGAAGGCTTTAAAGGAGAAGTCAGAGGAGAGAATTTCTCTCTCCACTTTAGCCAGCCAGCCTCTCCTGGGGGATTCATTGAAGACCTTCATTGGAGCTGTGAGCTTGCGGCCTGTCCTATGGAAATTGGACTTGTGCATCCCCACAGTTGCGTGAGTCACTTTATAAAATTGCATATTTACAGAGATCTCTGGTTCTGTTTCTCTAGAGAACCCTGACTAATACAGATGGGTAAACCAGTAGCCATTACTGTCTAGTCCATGTACCTCTCTCTCCATTTGCTTCCTATGTTAAGTTCACTCCATCCAAACACAAATTCTTCAAGTCACATTTTGGGGAAAGGTTATAAGAAGAGGGTCAGTGAGACAAATCATAGCCTATGCTGCTGCAGTTGGTTTCCAGCACTTGCTTAGTTAAGATGGTTTTGTTTGATACAGTGTAGTAGATGAGACTCTACGTGATCCCTTCGATAGTAGGACTGGCTAAGGCAAACCCATTCTTGGAACATGTATTGATCCCAGTCAATGATGAATTTCTGTTACTAATAGTGATGGAATTGAGGCTGGTATCATCAACTTACTACCAGTGGCTGCTTGGTTTTCTTGAGGGAAGTCCTTTTGCTGATAGGTTGTGCATTCAAGAGCAGCAGGGTTAGATCAGCACTAGTGAGAGGGAGACCATGCTGTTGTGCTCACAAGTAGCCTTCATCTCTGCCACCATGACAGCTCTTCTTCTGAGTCTGTTGTGTAGGCACCAGATGGTCAAGGACAAAAAGGCTGGAAGACATTTACTCACTGAATCATCTTGTCCATTAGGTGGTTTAATTCCTTTTCTATATGGGATGCTCTCTTATTGAAAAGTGTGTGATACAAAGATGCTCATACTTGATGCTCATTCTCAAATGTTTCATCCATATGCTGCTTCCCCAGACCTCATTTTTCCAAGCTGCTTCTCTTATAGTTCTTCTTAAGCCATTGAGCAACCAGAAAAATCATTTGTAATTGCTCATGAATCTATATATACTTTTACCTTAGTCCGCTTCTCTCTACATTCAGCAGTGCCTGAAGCTCTGCCAAATGGTCACTTAATTCCCAAGGTCAGAGATTCAGTTTCCATAATGATCCAGTAGAATGCCAGGACCCATTTTTTTGAATGATGTATAGTCCTTTGCTGCATGTAGCTTGGATTTGCTTCAAAATCCTAGGAGTTTCTGCTGTGACTTTCCTATTGGACCTTGCCAAGGGCTCTGTATGGTTTCCTTCTTTACCACAGATACCTCTAGTACCATGGATTCTGCTAAAGCATAGGGATCAAATGTCAGTGCTTCTGTAACCACAGCCTGAACTGCTGCAGAGCACTTTCTTTTTTCTGGGCACCACTGAAAGCAAACAGCCTTCAAGTCAGCACAATGAATGGGTAGTTTCCAATGTAGAATATGCTGTCTCTGAAACTCAAATAAGCTACCAAGGGTTGTGTTTTACTCTGTGGTAGGAAATGAAGTTTCCCACTCTCCCAAGTGTTTTTCCAAGACATTCATACTATTTGCAGCTTCTTGATTATTAGTTCCAATTAATTTGATGTTCATTTCCAAGAAATGTCCAGAAAGTCCAGTTCTCTTCAGTGTATAATATGACAGAGGGCATGAGAATTAACGTAACCTTGGAACAAGGCAGTGATAAATACTCTTGTCCATCCCATGTGAATGTAAACTGCTTCTCTCTTCTTTGTTGTAAGTATGGAAAAGAATGCCTTTGCCAGTTCAGTAGCAATGCATTATGTATCTGAGGCTGTGTTAATCAATCTAATAAAGATATCATATCTGGTACAGTGGGTCCAACCAGCTTTTTTAGGGGTCACACTTGTGAATTAAATGGGAAGATGATGGGACCACCCTTCTGTGTGTTTTGCCTTTGAGTGTAGAACTAATCTTGCTATTGTGGTGGGATATGATATTGTATTTTATTTACTCTAATTATTGGGAGGACTAGTTTTCAGGAATTCCCATTGGGCTTGCCTACCACAACCACATTTATTCTATAGGTCAAGAAAAAAATGTATTTATATATATATAATCTGTAATAGCATTTCCTACCATGAGTCCAGCCTACAGAGGACACTTTATTCCTTATCATCTTAATAAACGAAGTATTCTTCAGGCCCTCCTGGGGAAAATGATCAACTGGTAGGTTTTCCAGCCTTATGTAATGAATCCATTCTAGCCTGCTCAAATCTCTAAGCCTTTTGAGCATTCTCTCACAGTTTGCCATGGCAGTTCTGGCCTTGCTATTTGATTTAATGTGGGCCATTGATTTTTCCAAGCTTCCAGGAGTCATCCCAGCAGCAATTTAGAACCATCACTTAGAGCTTTTGCCAGGGAGTTAAATCGTATGTCGTTAGAGAGTTACCTCATACTGTAAACTCTCCTTTATCTGGCTTTATATTCAACCCTACCTGGTCTGGCACCGTCCGTCAGGATTCACTTCCAGGCATACTGCCCTTGTGTCTGCCAGTGCTTGTTATTCCACTCCTCCATCAACTCTGGTATATAATCCCTCTTATTTCTCAACAGATCCAGCACTTCTCCAGACAGGCTATGCTGAGACGAGACCATAATTATAGGTCTGATGTCCAGGAGGTGAGGAGAGGGCAGGTTCTGAGGAGGGTATCTATTGCCTTGTTTGACATCTGCCTTTTTTCAGGACTCTGCATGGTCTTAAATAAGGCAGAGGTGCTCTCTCTTCCAAAAAGGAGGAGTGGAACACTTCTTCAGGCCTGTCGGGTTCAGAGGAATTGAAGATACAGGTTTACAAATTCACCTGTCCCCATACTCCATCTCAAATCTCAGGGCTCTACTCTTTCCCTCTCAAGATCCTATATTGTCCTAGAAGACTTGCTTATGCCAAGTGTTCTCCCAAGTTCCGCTGGTATTAAATTTAAGTCCTGTGCCTAATCTTCAGCTTTTTCTTCCCTCTGGCTTCAGGAGATGAGTCTTTAAATGCTGCCAAGGAGGCCTCTGACACACTCACACTTTGCTTTAAATTATTGATTAAGAGGTCTGAGCCTGTCATTTTCTTTCTCTGATAAATCAATGGTAGCTTGCAACAGCCACTCAATTTTACAGTCTTTATAGTTGCTATTTCCCCATATCTCTCAAACGCCTGAGTAATTGCACCATTAGTGCATCCTCTGCACCTGTATTCCATCCCAATCTCTTTCAAGTGAATGGCTTAGTGATTGTAAGCTATAGCATGCCAGAAACTATCCATATGCCACCCACTACCAGTGATCCAATTGGCAAAGGATCCATTTACAAAATTCCAACCTTAAAGTCTGTGTCTTAGGATTCTTTTGGAACAAACTGACTTGGGGTGAATTCCTTAAAAGCAGAACCTGAGATGGGGATTATTGTTTGAGTGACTTACTTGGCAAGTACTCTCAGCAAAAGGGGAGTGAGAGAGGCATGATAGAGGAGGCATAAAAGTTACACAAAAATATCGTCTCAGATGGAGACTGGCTTCAGTTTGAATCCACGGGGAAGCATTAGAGCAAAAATTGCAACAAAGAATTAGTTCCGTCCTGAGATAAGGAGCCAATCTTTGGTGCCCCCATGCCTGATAGTCATTCACTGAAATTTGGGGGTGAGTGGGGGTTGCCTTTTGTTAAAGAGATTCCCTCTTGGCCAGGGGCAACTCTCTGGCAAATGGGGCAGCCACAAATTGTTATCATTCAGCAATCACAGCAGCTAGGGCTAGGTGGTGGGTGCACCAGCAGGTAAAAAGGATCTAGACAGGGCACCAACAGCAGCCACTAGACTAGACTAGATTAGAGATGAGTCCTGAAATTCTGTATTTCAAATAAGCTTTCAGGTGATGCTGATGTTGCTGGTCCCAGGCACTCTTTGAGTGGCAAAGAAATGGATTAGTGCTTATGTTTATTTTATGTTTTCAGGTTTTTCTGCCCTCTCTTTTTCTTCTGCATCCTTTTATCATTCCTTTCCCTCACTCTTCCTCTTTTCAATTACACCAATTCTGCATTGGTCCCCAAACCAGTTTGCAGAACTGCATTAAAATATGGGAATCTTGCAGCTCTCTTTTATAAGAAAAGGAAGAAAAATCTCTGCTGATTGGCTTACTCTTCAGCTCATACATCCAGTTACTTAGTGTAAAGTTGATTTTAATTAAGCACTTTGCTTCCTTCACGTGAATGGTTCAGTTCTTCTGAAATATTCCAATTTTAGGAGCTGATTTAAGAATAAAGCCAGGACCCTCAGTTTTTTTGTGAGTAGACCAAATATGGCTCGGTCACCTTTAAGAAGGAACCATAGCCCATCTTTTTTCATTATAATACTGAAAGAAATCTTTACAGGCTTTCTCCAACTTATCGTTTGGCAAATGGAACTACTTAGGTCACACAGTTCAGGAATTTGCTTAAGGTCACAGGAAGTGAGTAGTAAAGTTTAAGCTAGATTCCAGGCCTTGGGCTTCCTGTGTTTATGTGCCTCTGTTAATTTGAAGTTGGATCTCTGCACCTTGAAAACTGACCAAAGTAGGGATACTAGCCACAATTTTATATATATGCTTTGTTCTTAGAGCACTGTGGAGTAGAACATCAACATGAAAACAGGTAGAAACACTCTGCCAAGGACCAGCCTTGGAAAAGGAATCTAGAGAGGCCCCTAGGATGCCTAGCTTCACTTTAGAACAAAATTTCAATTGTTTTAGTTTGTTAAAGCTGCCAGAATGCAATATACCAGAGATGGAACAGCGTTAAATTTTTCTTTTTTTTTTTTGCATGGGCAAGTTCTGGGAATTGAACCTGGGTCTCTGGCATGGCAGGAGAGAATTTTGCCATTGAGCCACTGTTGCACCACCCTGGAACAGCTTTTAAAGAGGAAATTTATTAAGTTGCAAGTTAAAGTTCTCAGTGTATGAAAATGTCCAAACTAAGGCATCCAGTGAAAGATACCATGAGTTAAGAAAGGGCTGATGACATTGAGGAGGGTACTTTGTCAGCTGGGAGGACACATAGTCATGTCAGCTAGCTTTTTCTCCTGGCCTCTTCATACAGTTTCCTGGGGTGGGGTGGGGTGGGGGGCATTTACTTTCTGCATCTCCAAAGGTCTCTGGCTGTATGGGCTCTATCAGCTCTTTCCAGAATGGTTCCCTCTTGAAATACTCTAGTAAGTGACCCACCTTGAATGGGTGGAGACACATCTCCATGGAAACCTCCTAATCAAAAGATCCCACCCAGCAGTATTGAATCAGGATTAAAGAACATGGCTTTTCTGGGGTACATAACAGTTTCATACCTGCACACCCATTATTATAGCATTATCCTCCCTAATGTGGATGACTTTGAATAAGACATGATGTCCTATTGGAGAAGATAATTTCTTTTTTTTTTGTAGCTCTCTGATTTTCCTTAATTGTTACTACTTTTCTTGGTATGAGGGTGACTGAGAATGAGGATGTAGTGAATACAATGCTGACCTTCTTTACTCTATTCATGTCTTAAATGAGTCCACTGAAATTAAAACTATGATTAACATTGCTGTCATCATCATCGAAATGAACTAATTGATGACTTTATACTCTTATGAGCTTTATATAATTTATTTAATCCTCACAACCATCCTGTGAGGCTAGTATACTTATTAGGCTTCCTTTACAGGTAAAGAAGCTAATGCATAGAGAATCTTACTATATTCTCCACAGTTCCACAGCTAGTATATAGTAGCATCAGAATTTGAACCTAGGTGAGCTCATATCAAGTTTACTTTCATAAACGTTGAGTCAAACTAATTTTAAAGAGAAGGTAAATGTCAGGTTTGGTTTAGAAATATATCGTGTTGTCTTTGAAGTCAGTGAATTCAGGAGATCACTTATAAGTCAACAAGAAATCATGGAGAAGGACAAGATAGGAAGCTCCATGTTACAGAAGAATGCATTCTTGCAACCAAAAGAGTAAATGCCCAGTAGACCATAAATGACATATGCTCTGCCTTCAAACAGTTCATAGTCTGGCATGGAGAAAAATAGAAACACTTGCAGCTTGCTGTGATGCAGAGGTATATGTGCCTCCCCAGCAGAAGGAACAGAGTCAGCACAGCACAAGAAAAAAAGAAGGAGTAATGAATCCCTGGAGGTATTAAGGGATGCTTCATGGAGAAAATAAGATTCAAGGTGGATCCTGAGAAAAAGGAATGGTTATTTTGTTTTTCTGAGTTAAGAAAAGGAATATGTACATTGTAGACAGAGAAAGATATTAAAATAAATGCGTGGAGGTAGGTGCAAAAGGTAGTGGCGGGTGCAGGGAAACTGAAGCAAGTACATAGGGCATGTAGGTGAAGGAGAGGGCAGCAGATGAATCTAGAGGATGAAAGGGGCCATTTGAAGGATTTTGGACTTCATACTAAAAACGAAAGGGTAGGCATTGATGGTTTCTACAGAGGGGTGTGATATATTGAGATCCATGTTATTGAAAGTTCTCTCTGATGAACTATGGAGGAGGGATATAGGTTGCAGTGGGAAGGGTCCAGGGCCAGGGAAGGTCAGTTGTGAGTTTATTGCAGTAATCCAAGTGAGAGATGATGAGAGGCTGCAGTGAGCTAGGGGCATTCCGAGGCCGAATCAGTACTATATGGAGTCTGGCTCAAGGGAGAAGGAGTAAAGAAGACAAAAGACAAAACATACTGATGGATTTCTTGCTCTGTTCACAAGGCTATGATGATATTGTTAAATAAAATTGGAATAAAAAGAGGGAGACATAACCTTGGAGAGAAGCAAATGAGGTTGATAAGACATACACTGGTTAAAATTATTAGGAACCGAAGAATTTTTTTCCTCTTTCTCACATATCAGATCATGACCCAGTAGTTTCCTTGCTACGTTATCACAGTAATAATAACAGGCATTAAAGTACATATCCAGCAAGGAAGTGCTAAACACACATAGCCCTCCTGTTCCACAATGCCCTGCTCAGACAGACCTCTTAGAGTGGGAGATGGTCTTTGTATTGCAGAGAAAAGACTGAGGTCTGGGTGGCCCAAGATGGAAATCTAGTAATTGCAGAGACCTAAGAATAACTAAGACGGGGCATCCATTGGCTAGACCTGGCAGGCTGACTTTATTACAGACCACTGCAAGTTATCAAGATTTGCAGTGACAGATAATTTCGTAGAGCCCAGAGGGAGCCAAATCCATCTGCCTAGAAAAACAAATAAAACCTAGCCCAGAAGTGAGGTTAAAAAGGATTTGCAAGGCTCACTGGTGCCTGTGTCCCTCTCTGGGTGGATTGTGATGGCTGGTCACAAGAGGTTGCCCTGAACAGCTCACGTATCCTGCCTTTGGAGGAGACAGCAAGTTCCAGGGCTCCTGGCACAGGACATTTTCCCTTTTTCCTTTCTATAGTCTTGTTTGGGCAGAAAAATGGACAATAGGGTGGAGGAGGATAAAAGATAAACAAGAGAGGGAAAAGAGTCTCTCTCTGAGCAATCTTATAAAACAAAGCATAAATCTCTAACTGCCTGACCTTTTGGCACACATGATTCTTGGAGAAGGAAGGATAAATCAGGGCTTATCTGGAGGCTCAGGGGAGGGTGGCTTTCTGTCTTGCAACAGGAAGCAGCCTATTTGTGGAAAGCACATAGATGTGTCATTGTTTTTAATAGACACTCAATTGATTTCTTAGAAATTGAAATATTCCCTTGGTTGGGAAATGAAAATTCTTTTTGGCCATTCCATCTTTTGCCTCTCCTTGGTGGAAAGTCTTATTGCACATTGCTAGAGTTAGCAAAGAAAGGTCAAGTGTAAGGTCTTGGGGTCAGACTTCCTCATAACAGAGAGACCATAAATGCAGATAAAACTGGCGAAGGTTGAGGGTTGTACAGATGCAACACCCAAAAATATAGTGGAAGAAGTGTTTGTGTTAACCCTTGTCGTGCTGATCTCCAGTGCCCTTTCCCTTTGTTGCTCTCTTGCCATCATAGTCCATATATGTTCCCTTAGAACCAAGGGATTGGACTCCTAGATTCAGCTGCACAGTGGTATTTTCTACCTGAGGGCCTCTACTCGCTCTATGCATCCAGTCCTCTTAGGACAAGCAGCCAAAATAAGTAACTTTGAAAAAAATAAAAATGAAAAAACCCTGTTTCTTAAATGCATGGGGGAAGGAATATGATTTTTTTTCTCAGCAAGCTGACAATCAGTGTTATCAAACAACTGTTTCCCCATTTAAGGGAAACGTGTTTATTTTTTTACTTGGGGTGTGGTGATGACTGCAAACAGGAATGCTATTAAACTGAAGATAAGGTCTGGAACCAAACTTCATTGGAAAAGCCCACTGCTCTAGTTTATAGAATTTAAGTTCAGTTTTGATAATTCTGCCCCCCCCCCCAAAGGGCTTCTAGAGGGAAAGAAGCAGATGTGTTAGGAGCCAACACAGCATTTGAGGTACTTACTGAGAAAAAAGAATCAAGGAAATAATTATTTTATACCATTTTCAAGTAGAGGTATTCCTACTCCTTTTCAGATTCCTTTTCCCTGAGTCTTTCTTTTTGCCTCCTGTTCAAGGACAGCAGCCTCCTGATAAAGCGATGCTGCTTCCTGAGATCCCACATTTCAGAGGAAATAAATTAGGATACCCCTTAGAGTCCACACAACAGAAACTCCAGGGGAAAAAAGAATATTCCTTGATTTAGGATGGAGATGTCTGAGGGTATCTGGTATTTAAAGAGCAATAGCTTTTGTGGATATAAAATAGTTATCCTTTTAAAAAAACATTATCTTATTATTTTTTTATAATCAAGCACTCCCCCTTCTCTCCTCCCCTAGCCCTCTTCCCCCAGTAACTTTTAATCTCCTTGCTCAGAGAAATAAGCAAGACCCTATAAGGACAAACACTGTATGAAATTGCTTACCAGAGATGACTAGAAATAGCAAATTTACATAATGATTTCAAGTTCTTCCCCGTTGCCAACAGAACTCATGACTCCATTGTTTCCATTGTGTGTATGTACCATATTTTGTTTAACCATTCATTTTTTTGATGGACAGTTGGGCTGTTTCCAGGTTTTGGCTTTTGTGAATAATGCTGCCATTAACATTGGTGTACAAGTATCAGTTTGTGACCGTGTTTTCACCCTTTTTGGGTGTATACCTAGAAGTGGGATGGCTGGATCAAATGGTAATTCTTTATTTAACTTTTAGGGAGCTGCCATATTGCTTTCCACAGTGGCTGTACCATATTACATTCCCACTAACAGTGCAATAGAATTCCAATTTTTCCACATCCTCTCCAATACTTATTTTCCATGCTTTTTTTAGTAATACATCTTGCGGGTATAAAGTAGTACCTCATTGTGGTTTTAATTTGCATTTCACTAATGGCTAATAATGTTGAGCATCTTTTCCTGTGATTGTTGGCCATTTATATATCTTCTTCAGAGAATCGTCTATTCACAG
>PVIY010027892.1:0-33718 GCA_004026745.1 Myrmecophaga tridactyla | reverse complement strand
TTCTATAAGAGAATATTTCCATTTTCTTCTGCAAAGAAAGAAGAGGAAGGAATAAAAAATAAAATAAATAATGAATGATAAAATAAAAAAGGAGAAACAGCAACAATAACATCAAGTATCCCATACCCTTCCCTTATCTCCCCCTCTTATTGACATTTAACTTTGGTATATTGCCTTTGTTACATTTAATGAAGGACATCACAGTGTTACTGTTAACTATAGACCATAGGTTGCATTGATTGTATTTTTTCCCATATATTGTCTGTGCCAGTTTGAAAGTAATACGTAATCCAGAAAAGTCATATTTTAATCTTGACACAATTTTGTGGGGGCAGCCATTTCTTTTAATTCTGATTCAATACTGTAGGTTGGAAACATTTGATTAGATGATCTCCAAGGAGATGTGATATGCTCAACTATAGGTGTGAGCTTTTGAATAGATGAAGGTGTGATTCTGCCCATTCACGGTGGGTCTTGATTAGTTTACTGGAGTCCTTTAAAAGAGGAAACATTTTGGAGAGAGCAGAGCTGACACAGATGCTGACATTTGGAGAAGAGAGACATGGATGTTTGGAGATGCTTGGAGCCCTGTAGGAGTTGCCATGAGATGTTAAGCAAGCCAGAACTTGGAGAGAGCCAACGTAAGCCAACAGATGAAAGCCAGCTCTGGAAAAAGCAAAGTGAGGAAACCCCATAGGCCTAGGGTTGAAAGTAACAGAGCTGAGCAGCAAGGGACTAGCAGATGCCAGCCACATGACTGCCCAGATGACCCGTTGGCTTTCCTTGAATTAAGATATCTATACCTGGATGCCTTAGTTTGGACATTTTTATAGGCTTCGAACTGTAAACTTGTAACTTATTAAGTTCCCTTATAAAATCTGTTCCAATTTTGATATATTGCATTCTGGCAGCTTGCAAAAACCCCATCCCATATTCAACACCTTGTAATGTTAACATTCAGTTGTTCTCCTTCATGTAAAAACATGCTTATATTTTTACATTTAATCACCAGCATTGTTCACTCTAAGTTTTGCTGAGTTATACAGTCCCAGTCTTTATCTCATGGGTTTCCATATGTTGTGTTCTCATTTTCATTTGCCTTGAGACATTTACTGATTTCTCTTGTAACTTCTTCCTTGATCCACTGGCTGTTTAACAATGTGTTGTTTAGCCTCCATATATATGAGAATTTTTCAGCCTCCTGTCTGTTATTGATTTCCAACTTCATTCCAATATGATCTGAGAAAATGTTTTGTATAATCTCAGTCTTTTGAAAATTTATTGAGAATTGCTTTGTGACCCAACTTTTAGTCTGTCCTGGAGAATGATCCATGAGCACTTGAGAAAAATGTGCATCCTGCTGTTGTGGGGTGTAATGTTCTATAAATGTCTGTTAAGTCTAGTTTATTTATCATACTATTCAAAACCTCTGTTTCCTTCTTGATCTTCTGTTTAGATGTTCTATCCATTGGGAGTGGTGTATTATTGTAGGGTTGTCTATTTCTCCATATTAATATATATAATATATAGTGTCCTTTTTGTTCCTTTTAATAGTTTTATATTAAAAATCTAATTTGTCTCATATTAGTGTAGCTACTCCTGCTCTTTTCTGGTTGTTGTTGGGATAAAATATTTTTTTCCAACCCTTCATTTTCAACCAATTTTGGTCCTTGACTCTAAAATGAGTCTTTGTAGACAGCATATAGATGGGTCCTGTTTTTAATCCATTCTGCCAGTCTATCATATGATTGGGGTGTTTAATCCATTAATATTTAATGTTATTACTATAAAGGCACTATGTTTCTATAATTTTTCTTTAATATTTTATGTGTCTTACCTTATTTTTTTTCTCTGCTTTTTACTCTTACCAATACTTTTCATTTGTGCACTCTTCTCCAAACCTTCTCCCATCTCTTCCTATCTGCCTGTAGTAATTCTTGTACAGCAGGTCTCTTTTTCATAAGCTCTCTGTGTCTTTTTGTCTGAAAATATTTTAAACTCTTCTTCATTTTTGAAGGACAGTTTTTCAGATAGAGAATTCTTGGTTGGCAGTTTTTCTCTTTTGGTATCTTAAAAATATCTTACCACTGCCTTCTCACCTCCATGGTTTCTGCTGGAAATCAACACATAGTCTTATTGAGCTTCCCTTGTATGCAATACATCACTTTTCTCTTGCGGATTTCAGAATTTTCTCTTTGTCTCTGATATTGGACAATCTGATTAGCAAATGTCTTGGGGTAGGCCTATTTGGATCTATTCTGTTTGGAGTATGTGCATTCTTGGATCTGTGCTTTGATGTCTTCCATAAGAGCTGGGCAATTTTCAGTGATTAATTCCTCTACAGAGGTCTATAATAATTACCCTCTCTGCCCCTTTTCCCTTCTCTTCTCCTTCTGGGACACCCATAATATATTTATTTGTGCACTCCATGTTATCTTTCACTTCCTTGAAGCCCTGTTCATATTTTTCCATTCTTTTATCTATATGTTCTTTAGCGTGTAGGATTTTAGATGTCCTGTCTTCTAGTTCACAAATTCGTTCTTCTGCCTCTTCAAATCTGCTGTTTATACTCCACTGGGTTTTTAAATCTCCTCTATTGTGCCTTTCATTGCTATAAGTTGTGTGATTTGTTTTTTCAAGCTTTTGAGTTTTTTTGTATGGTCACCCAGTGTCTCCTTTGTATCCTTCATCTTGTTTGCCATATTGTCCTTCACCTCATTGATTTGATTAAGAAGATTTGTTTGAACATCTTTAATTAGTATTTTCAACTTCTTTATCTCATTTGAAATATTAGTTTGTTCCTTTGACTGGGCCATATCTTCCTGCTTTTTAGTATGACTCATGATTTTTTGCTGATGTTTAGGCATCTGATTTCCTTGACTAGTTTATTCTGCAGATTTTTTTCTCTCTTTCTAGGGTTTTCTTGTTGGTTGGCTTTTTCCCCATCTGTTCTTTCACATTCAGTTTCACTTATTATAGACCTCTATCATAGCTTTTGTTTAACTGATCAGATTTTTTCAGTTATTATTCTAGTTCTTGTCCTTCCTATACAGAAACTTTTTTAAGGAAGGTCTCCTCAGATATGATCAACTGCAATCAGATTTTCCCAGACCAGACTGGCTTATGTCTCAGGAGGAGGGTGCAATTATTATTAAATTTCCCTGAGGATGAGAACCAGTAGGCTGTAGTCTCTCCTGTGAGGCCTCTTAAACTGTATTTTTCCTATCTTGCTCATCAAGTAGCATTTGTCAGCCTGTAGATCCCCACCAGTGTAAAGTGGTGTGGTGCCTTTAATACTCAGCAGACTCTGTTCCTGTCAGGGACATGTTTGAGATGGAGGTTGAGGCAGAAGGCAGCCCTAAACTATTCCTATTTTCCAACACCTGGGGTCCAAATTCTCTAAATGAGAGCTGCTACTTGTGCTGGGCCCCATCTCCACCTATTCTTGGTGTAATGCATGCCCTTTAGGGAATTATCTCCTTTACCTGACTAGCTACTTTGTGTCTGGCATGCTTAAGTTCGCCCTTGCCTAGGGCAGTGCTGACACCTGAGATTGCCTGAAACTATATTTAATGGCCTGCAAAAAAGTGAGAAAAAAAGGAAATTGGGGTAGGGATCCTTTTCAGAGCTGGAACCCAGCCTCCCTGGTTTACCAACCAAGAGTCAGAGTTGGTACCAAGTTGTATGTGTCCCTTTCATCTTGAAGCACAAACCTTTCCAAGTATTCTGAGCTCAGCCAACTCCAAAATCTTCAGTTGTTTTGTTTGTTTTTGTAAGCCTCACCTTCTCTCTGCTGGGGGAAAACCTCCCAGTTCCTTTTCTGCTTATTCCAGGTTTATCTGCACTCAGAGCCTGTATTCAGCATCCTATATTGGTTAATTAAATCTACAATTGGAGCTTGGTTGAGCTACCTAATTTTGCTCTTTTTACCCACAGGGAAGTAACTCCACAATTGGAGCTTGATTGAACTACCTTCCCTTGCTCCTAGTAAAGACTGCTTCTTTTTCCCATGGGGAAGTAACTGTAAAACAGCCAGTAGGGAGGGGCACCTGCCTCCATAGTTTGGGACTTACGGTTCTGTATTGTGATCTCAGCCTTTCCATATGTTCCAGACTAGTGTATGATGTGTGTCTGGTCACAGAAGTCACCAAAACAGTTGTTCCAGACAGCTCCTGGCTATTTACTAGCTGCGCCGGAGGACAAACTGAATCTTACACCTCGCTATACCATACCATCACCTTGCTTGCCTTTCTTACCTTGCTTTTTGTTTCAAGATTTTTCTCTAGTTTCTCTTTTCATGTTCTCCACAAATAGATTCATTTATTCCTCAGATAATCCCTAAGTGTTTGCTGCATTTCAGGACATATGTTCAGAATATGAAAACAATAAGCTGATATCCCTGGAATGAGGATGATGCTTTTGAGGGTGTGAAGTCAGATATAAATAATTTTAATACTGCAGCTCAGGATTGAAAAAGGTGTTCTGAGAACACAGGAGAGGGAGAAACTATCTTGGTTAGCTTGTATCTTAGAAGGACATGTACAGCAAGAGAGATTGAAGACAGAGGACATATTAGGAATCCCTTGCCATGGAATAGGGTAGGAGATTCTAATGTGAAGGAAAAACAGATACAAGGACAGTTTTAGTCCCCTGTTCACATGATTCCATTCTTGCCTCCTTGGTTCCACTCCAAAGGAGGTGAGGTGAGTTATCCAATTAAGAGGGAGAGGTAAAACCAAGAGGCACCTCTCAGATGCCCCTGTAAGAAAGGGCTGGTGCCCAGTTGTGGGTATCATTGTCAGCATCCCTGTGTTAATTCTTTCAGGGTTCACCTCAGCTTTCAAGACCAGGTCATGTTCTCTGCATGGTGGCCTAGCTATTTTGGCCTCATATAAAACTTTTATAATAGCCAGTCTTTGCTCTAGGGTTCTGCATTGGACTGGTAAGGACTTTGTCAGATCTGCTTTTGATCTGACAGCTCTCCCTCCACAAATTTGTTTCATCAAAATTTCTTTAACAGATCCTATTCACCAATAAACCCGTCACTCCTAGCTCTGTCTCATCATCTGCATCCTGGAGAACCTGATCTGTGACAGTTTATATCAAGCAAAGTGAAAAAGCAGGAGCTAAGATCGGGCTCTTGTGTTGGTCCAGTCTTCCACCTGCTTGGTAAGGAGGACACAGTCCTGACTAGTAGTTGGGGCACAGACAGTCCCTGCCACTAGCAGGCAATCCAATTTTTAAAATTTTTCTGGTTCATCACACTGTTTTGGAGTTATAACTATTATTTCTAAATTCTGAGATACTGAGCTATTTGTGTATAACCTGATAATTCCCAGAAATTTCAGGTATTTATATAACACCTGAGACTCAGTTTTAGAGCTCTGAAGCTATGAAAGTCAGCATTACCCCATACAGCAACTGTTTAAAAAGTTGAAAAAGTCATCAGTTTTTGAGTAGAGATATGAATGAAGCTGATCTGGATAGGACTAAGGTAAATCAAAACACAGGAAAAAGAATGTTATAGTCCGTATTTTTAAACTTCAACTTCTGTGTGAGTCCGAAGGGAGAAATGTTTATTTGGTGCAAAATTCATATTTTGTGTAGTGCATTATCTAATTTAACTTGAATGGTCAGTTTATTTGAACACCATAACATGAAATCTTGAATAGGGTGTGAGACTTGTTCGTTTGTACAGGTTAGTGTGATGCTCCCATATATCCCAGAGCAATTTGGGCAGAGAATAAAATAGCATTTGAAAAGTCTCCTTGTAAGGCTGGGGAGAAAGGAGGAAATATTAAACTTTCTTACCTGGGGAATTCCTGGTATTCTCACAAGCAGTGAGGACAACAAATTCAATAGGCTGAGTCCCCAATCTTGGGGTTTCCCCTTATGAAACTTATGCCTGTAAAAGAGAAGCTAAGCCTACTTATAGTTTTGCCTCAGAGTCACCCCCAGAGAACCTGTTGTCGCTCAAATGTGACCTCTCTTTCTAAACCAATTCAGCAGATGAACTCACTGTCCACTTTCCTAAGTGGGACATGACTCCCAAGGGTGCAAATCACAAGGGATTTGGCAAGGGAGGGACAGGACTTCTGGATGAGCTGCGTCCAGCATCATGGGATTGAGAAAGCCTTCTTGACCAAAGGGGGGAAGAGAAAAATGGGACAAAATAAAGTTTCAGTGGCTGAGAGATTTCAAATAGAGTTGAGAAGTTATCCTGGTAGTTATTCTTAGGCATTCTATAGATATCCCTTTTTAGATTATGCGGTATTGGAGTGGCTAGAGGGAAGTACCTGAAGCTGTTGAACTGTGTTCCAGTAGCCTTGATTATTGATGATGATTGTATAACTATATAACTTTCACAATATGATTATGTGATTGTGAAGACCTTGTCTCTGATATTCCTTTTATCCAGGGTATAGACAAATGAGTAATTAAATAAGGAAAATAAATAAATAAATAATGTGGGGTAAGGGGATAAAAAAAATTGGGTAGATTGAAATACTGTGGGTCAATGAGAAGGAGGGGTAAAGGGTCTTTTTTTCTGGGGTTATATAAATGTTCTAAAAATAATCATGGTGATGAATACACAACTATGTGATGATGTTATGAGCCATTGATTGTATACTGTGAATGGACTGTATATGTGTGAAGATTTCTCAACAAAATATTTTAAAAATGTAAACTTTCAAAAAAATGCTGGTAATGACTTAGGAGACTATGTTAATGTGTGGGAATGAACTAGATGATTTAGGCTTTAGGGGAATGAAAATAATGGATTTTGTAGATTGTTGCTAAGTTGTATTTTGTTGCCCTTTCCATAAATAATGAAACACTGAAAGTACTTAACAACTAAAAGTAAGTGTGGAAGTCAAAATGTCTCCATGGTAGCTTATGAAGAAGTCTTCATCTCAAACTCTTGGGGGCGCAGAACTGACCACCAAGCACTGTGTGAATAGTCAGAATGGCTAAACATCAAAAAACCCTTAAATATTTAACCAAGGCAGGCCTGTTAAGCAAAAAATCTGGGTCCTACTTGGGAATATCTGGGTACCTGACATGAGATGAAGATACCTACTTAGAAACCCCACTTTTCTAGCCCCAAGAATTTAACATGTCAGACTCCTCTGTACCTACTGAGCCCATAGAAATGCCTTCTTCCTCACTAATAGAAGCTACTACTTCCATCTTGCAGAAAATAATAAAGACCTTTCCTCCACAAGGCAGCAGGTACCCGCCCCCTTGTGAGATGCCCCCACCATCTCCACGTCATGTACTGACAGTAGTCAGAGGGATTTCCATAGGACTGGATTCTAAGGAATTCAGTCAAAGAAGCAGGAGTATAAGACTGGATAAAAGAGCATTTATTGACTTGTGGTCCCTTTCTCAGAATTCAAAACCCTTGTTAGAAACTAGGAGCTGGTATAAACTTGTAGTTACAGTGACTCCTATAAGCCTGGAAAAAGTGAAGATTGAAATGCTTATATTTCCGAAGAAGATGGTAGAGGAAGAAATTAAAGGGCTCATAGTAGAGGATTTGCTGTAATGAGTGTATTTAGGTGATGGCAGTAGACCCACTGTAGGATTTTGTTCTGCAGGAACATCTACCAAGGCCATCAGGGGTGCCCTGTTGAGTGAATCTCAGCATCATTAAGAAGTTCAGTGGTGGCTTTCTCTTCTCCCCAGGCTGATGGTAGGTGAGATTGTCATAGCATTTGGCTTGTTGATAGCAATACTAGTCTAATATGATGACAGGGCCACAAGGATAGAGGCCCAGTTGTAGAGCTTAACAACCAGAAGCTGGAGATTGCAATTATCATAACCAATAACAACGTGAGAGTGGCAGCCGAGGAGACCAACAGAGAGTTATGAAGATGGCAAAAAGATCACAGCAACTCTGGAAGCAAAAGAGATTGGTAGCCAACAAGAGCACTGCTATCTTTATTCAACAGAAACAAAAGAAGGAAGCTGAAATAAAATGTCGTAACCCCTTGCCAAAATTTCAGGGCAAGTTTTTGGAACTCTAACCAACTGCCTGAAGAAATGGCCATGTCCTCAGTAGAAAGGACCCTGGAATAAGATTACAAGTATACATTATGATAATTCCCCCAAAGAACACACGAGCATTTACTCCATTGACTGGGGAAATGGCACTATCCAAGTGTTTCAAGGACTATTGACCAAAGGTTCTGAATTGACATTGATACTCAGAAACCTGTAGGAGCATTACAGATCCTCTTTTAAAGTGTGGAGTCAGTTTGCAATCAAATCATAAATGGATTCTTGCCCAAAATTATAGTAGGCAGTGGGTCCACTTATTTTTGAGCCCACTCAGTGGCCATTTTTGTCATCCTCAATTGTATAATGGGATTGACATTCTTGGCAGGTACAGAACCCACACATTAGGGCTCAGGGCACTATTTCTCAGTAAACCTTTTGTACTTCTAGCTTTGTTTCAGGGTCTGCTTCCTGCCACAGTAGATGAGGTCAGGTATTTATCTTTTTTCCACCTTCTAAACATTTGTAACTGGTTGGAAACTTAGGCATGTTTTTACTCTGTAGAACTGAATGTCCTGAAGTTCTGAGGGGAGGGTTTAGGAAGCCTTGTCCTCATCAACCAGCTCACCTTCTTCAGAATTCTGTCTAGGGGATACAATAGGCACTGGCCCAGACATACCTAAAGGGATGCCCTGTTTTCTTTTGGCTTTCTTGCTTAGTTTCTGGAGTAGGAGAACCCAGATTCTAAGTGGAATAGAAAGGCGGTCAGCATATATAAGAAGCAAAGGAGAAGCCTTGAAACCAAACTAAATCCCATGGAAAGAATTTCAAGTAACTGGCTACCATTAAAACAGAGAACACAATGGGGAAGCTACAAGATGGGGCCATATAATGAGGTGGACAATGTTTACATCTTGGAGGGCCTTAAATGCTTTGCTAAAATGTTCCGCCACCTATAAGGGATGAACTATATTCAGGGAGAATGTTGAGAAAGTTACTGCACTAAACCAGGTCATAAATGGTGGGCATCTGATGAAAGAGACTAGGAGTAAGGATAAAGAAAAAAGGGTTTAATATGCAAAATGTGAAAGAAGTAAATCAGCAAGAATCAGTGACCAATTGAATGTGATAGGAGTGAGTAAGGAGTGACTAAAGAACAATTGTGTATACAAAGTTCAGGCTTTAGTGGTGGCTGAAATGCTATTTAACTGTGAAAAGGGGTACAAGAAGAGAAAGCTGACTGGAGAAGATATTCATTTAGGTTTTTACTGTGTTGATTTGAATGGCCCCTGTTATATCTCAGTGGAGATAGTCAGTGGAGAGGATGGTTATGTAACTAGGCTCTTTCAGGCATCTGGTCCTCCAGATCAATTAGGTCTGGTATTCTTTGGAACCACAACTGGCTGTGGTTGTAATATATGTGAGCCCCCCCCCCCACAATTAGTTTACCCCTGATAGTCTGTGCACATGTGTGCATTCCTCATGACTCGGAACTTACTTCCCAGCCTTCGTTAGGAGCGCCATAAAATTTGGTGAAATGAAGTGGTGCGCAGAGGAAAAAAATGAACAAATTTAATTCATTTGTAAGGATGCCCAAATGCCTTCTTAGAATTAAGGCCAATTTTCTGTGCATTTTAATTTAATGAACCATTCAAAATGTTGGCACATGGACAACAGCCCTGTAAATTGAAGATCTCATAAACACGCCTTTTGAATTGAGCTGGACATCTTAAATGCAGTACGTTTTATATTTTTTTCTCATAGCTGGAATCAGGGATATTTGTTAAGTTGCCCTTTCATCCATTTTAAAGATCCCTTGAACGTGATTGTTGATGTTCTCACAGCTTCTGCTAATTACTTCTCATGTTGAGTTTTAACACTATACAGGGCAGCTTATTTAACTGGGCAAGTAGAGTCATTAGAAATATTTCATGCATGTTGAACCAAGATCTCCACCCCTTACCACATTTAGTGTTTACTTCCACATCTTCCCTCTTATCTAGAACCTGTGTCGATATTTGAAGGCAGCCCAGTCCTTGTCTGGAGTCCTTGATGTGTAAAATCAAATATATCTCATTTCTTCATTATTGCCTTTCTTTGTTAATTGACTTCTAATTCTCAACACCTTTTTCCTCAAATTAGCTGGTCTACTTTTTCAATGCCTAAAGCTTCCTGGTTTTAATCATATATGCTCTTCTTCAAATTTTTTAATCATCTCTGATGAGATATATTTTACATACAATAAATGTACCCATTTGAAATTATAGTATGGTGACGTTTGATAAGTATATGCACTCATGTAACCACAATCACAATCAATATATAGAATATTCCCATTAGCCCCCCAAATTTCCTGGGACCTGTTTGCAATGAACCCCAAATCCCAGTCCAGGTAATGACTGAACTGCTTTTGGTCCCTATAGTTATTTTTTTCTGTTCTTGAACTTCATAAAAAGAAAGCATTCATCACTCTTTTATCCTTTTCTTCTTTTGTTTTGTTCAACATGTTTTTTTAGATTCATATACGCTCTTTCCTTTTTATTCATGAATAATATTCTATCGAAATATAAGGTAATTTGTTAGAACACACACCTGTTGGCAGATATTTGCAGTTATTTGGGTGGTTCCCAGCTTGAGGCTATTATGAATAAAATTGCTATGAGTATCTGCGTCCAAGTTTTGGATGTATTTTTCATTTCCCATTGGTAAAAACCTAGAAGTGAAATTGTAGGATCATCCTTCTTTAATATTTGAAATACAGGGAGCAGAGGCTATTATACCTTCCCTAACTCCAAAAACAATCTCTCTATCTCTTCAAGACCTGTCTAAAGCTCCCCCCTTTATAGACATACAATAGGACTGCCTACATTAAAAAAAAAAAGAAAAGAAAAAGAAAAATATTTTGGAACCAGAGAGGCCTGTATTTGAAGTTCAATTCTGACACTAGTTAGTTGTGTGAAATCAGACAAATTACCTAATTTTTCTAAGCCTCAGTTTTCTGATCTGTAAAATGGAGAAAACAGAAATACCTGCCTCATAGTTTTTTGAGCATGTAATGAGATTTAAGAATTAAATTAATATAAGGGCATTTACTACAATGTCTGACATAGCAAATGCTAAACAAATAAATATACACACACGGTAAGTCACAGTATGGTATACAAAATGTTTACATACAAGTCGCAGAATGGTTTACACGATGTTTATAGTGCATCGTTGCAAGGGATGGGGGATGGTATCAGCACATAAAATGCCTGGACGTATTAATTTTTGTTTTCCTCAAAGGCACAGATGGTGGGATGACAGCAACGTTTGTGCAATGAACCATAAATGTCTACATATGAAGTAAGGTTTTTCTCCCTAAAAGTTACCTCCTCCTCCCACTGGAAAAGACTCATACTTGAGTTCCAAAAAAATAGCTCACATTACCGAGCACTTTCTTGATTATTGCAGCTTGAACAAAGCACTGCACATTAGCTTGAAAAGATCTCAATCAATACTAGTTTGGATTGCTTAAAGAGGTCACTGGCAGATCAGTTAAAATCAAAAGAAGGCTAGGGAATTTAACATGCTTTAGTAATTATTCTCTGGGTCCTGACCTCACAATTGTAAGCTTAGATGCTGTTGTAAACATAGGTTTTAAGATCACTTTTAAAGAGAAATAGAGTAAGTGGTTACATGGTGGAGGTCATAAATATGTACTTACAGGGGAAATGGAGAAGCATAGAAAACAACATATTATAGGAACAGTTGCTTGGAGCTAGAAACCTCATCACCCAGGGATTCAAAACCTTTGTCACTCAGACAACTTTGATGGAAGTGTAAATGATATGATCTGGAGAACTGTTTTAAATGATTCAAAATTACTGATCTTGAAGACAGATAAGAAGGTTTTGATGTTTCATTTGAATGATAAAAGAATCTGTAACTGAATTAATAAATTGAATAACTTAGGTAGATGCTTGACTACATTTGGATTTTCACCTTGGGAAAACAGAAGATCAACTTATATTTGGACATATACAGAATATGGTGGTACTGGCAAAATTAAGTATATTAATGGCTGGGCAGCTACAAATTCATGAATTAGAGACAACAAAGTCTTTTTTCAACAGGTGGGAGCTGTCTGTCAGCAGGCTGTGACTTTGATCATATGCAACCAGTTGCCAATTGAAGTGAGCGATGCCAGACAGAGTGTTTTCTAGTTTAAAGAAAGTAACCATTTTGTTAGCAGCAGGAAAGAGTGGAAAATTACCCAAGAACAATACTGTTTTCTTACAGCCTGAGGCAGAAGTAGTGGATACATTGGGAATTCAATTGCCAGCAGCACCACCATTGCAAGGCTTTGGAAATTACGTTAGTATTTTGATAATATATGTAAAATGTAAACCGCTGCAAATACGGAACTTCTCTCACCCCACACATATGCATGTGTATATTTTATGTACATATTTGTATATGAATTTATACATATATATTTTACTATTGTCTTCAAGTTTCAAATAGGGATAAAGTACAATATCGGCATATTGTATTATAGGGCACTTTGTATTATAATTTGGAACCGCAAATCAAAATTGGTTTGCCTAGTTGCATGAGTTTATTAACAATAATCAAGAAAGTGCTTTGTAATGTGAGTTTAAGTAAGAAAATATCCTGTACTGATAAGTAACTCCTAGTCAAACGGGTGTAATGTTTTGGTGGAGGCAATGAAATTATTATCAATCATGATAAAAAGGAGAAGATGAAGCTCCTTTGGTTTATAGGCTCATGGATTCCTGTTTTTAACTTCAGACTACTTCTTTCTGTTTGTTTTTATAAAGTCATGTGTATCACTATGCTATTAATGTTTGTCCTGCTACATTGCCCATTTTAAGAGGGCTGCAACTGGCTCTGTTCTTGCTTACCAATGGACCCTCAGCACTTAGTAGGTGCTCAGTAAATAATTGTAAGTCAATTGCTTAGCCATGGTGCTCAGCCATGTTTCCATCGCTCTTTGTGGATCACTGGCAGTCACTTCTTGGGCACTTTGAACAAAAATGGCACTTGGGTGCTCAGGTGGACCTGAACAATGGCAGTCAGCACTGAGGAAATGTCTTGGGACTGCGATGGACCAGAGTATTATTCCAGAGCTGTGACGAGCCACATGAAAAGAAGATACATTTGAAGTTTAGATGAGGAAAAAAGCCAGAAATGACATTAGAAAAGCAGGTTCAACCGTCAGGTTCTGGATCATCAGGGTGGATGTTGGATCATCACCGACAATAGAATCATCATCAGGACTATCAGCACCATCATCATGCAACTCAAATGGCCAAAATATGTGAAGGTTGAGATTAGGAATTGGAGGTCAGGATGAGCCTGAACATGGGTTTCATCATGAATAATGTGGATGATGTGCGGGGATCTAAAGTCTCATTACTTTAGCAGCAGTGGATGTGTGACATAAAGGCAAGTGTGCTTGCTGCTCATTAGCAAAGCATCTTTGAGAAAATTATTGGGCTTCCCAAGACTTTTTTTTTTAATGCTTTTTTTATTGTGAAATATAATACATATACAAAAAGTAATAAATTTCAAAATACGTTTCAACAAGTAGGCAAGTTATAGAATGGATTTCAAAGTTTTGTATGGGTTACAGTTCCATAATTTCAGGTTTTTCCTTCTAGCTGTTCCAAGACACTGGAGACTAAAATAAATTTAATTATAATGTTGTACAATCATTAACATTCTCAATTTCAGACAATTTCTATTAGTCCAAAGAGAAAAATAACATATAAACACATCCTCATCAAATAGCAAATTAAAACCTCCCCTTAACTCTTGTCCCCCTGCCCCCCAATTATTTACCCCAGTATTGCTGTGGTGCTGATGATGTTTTCCTGTTAAACAACAGAACTTAGCATGTAACAGTAGTTTTCCCCTATACCCCTCTGTTATTGACTCTCTGTACAAGAGTCATACCTGTGAAGTAGTTCATGCAGGAACGTATTATATTTGTAGTGTTAATCAGTGGGACACATGGCTCTATACAACTCCTTACAATCACACTTACCTTAAATATGGCAATATTGTTTATAAACCCACTAATGAACTCCCATGACTTCTATACATTCCCATATATTTATGTTCAACCTCATTAGGCAACCCTGCACTCATTTCTAGCTTCTGTGCATCTCTAGTTTCCTAATATTGTACATTATAAGCCTCCAAGTTTACCTTTATTAGGGTCATATTAGCGAAATCATACAGTATCTATCCTTTTGTGTCTGACTTGTTTTTAAAAATCTTGCCTCCGCCTCTCACCAGCGACGTATTTATTTATTTGTAAATGTCTTTTTAATGCAATTTCATTGAGATATATTCATATACCTTATAATTATCCAAAGTATACAGTCAGTGGCTCACAGTATCATCATATAGTTTTGAATTTATCACTACAATCAATTTTAGAATATTTTCATTACACCAAAAAAAATAAAAAGAAAAAGAACACTCAAAACATCCCATGCCCTTATCCCTACCTATTATTTATTTATTTTTTTTGTCTTTATTTTCTTGTTCATCTGCTCTTACACCCTTACCAGTGACTTTGAACAAGCTCCTTGATTTTTCTGAACCTCAGTTTCAACATCTGGAGAGTTGGGATTAGTGATACTTATGTCTTCTTGGGATCATTGGGAGGATTAAATGAAGCAATGCATGCAATGTTCAGCATGGTGCTACCCTATAGTAAGGGTTCAATAAATAATAGCTGTCTTTCTTTAAAAAAAAAGATGGAAAGATATCATATAAAAAATTTCAAAAAAGGAAGATGTAATAGCTACCAAGATGTTTAGAAATAAATACGGGGATCAATATGCAAATTTGAGTAAATTGTCTTCATTTTTCTTCCCTGCCCTTTGAGCAAAGATAATCATCCTCTACTTTTGTTCAATACTGTATGTTCTACAGATATACAAACTGAAGATAATTGATGACCCCAGTGTTTCTCAAAAGTGCAGTCCAGAGACCTCTTAAGGTGATATCACAAAAAAAAACCATGATCAAGACAGGGCTTTACCATATTGACAGCTCTGAGAAATGTACAATGAAAATCCTGTTTCATTTTTTAAAAATTACTTGATATCATAATTAGCAATGAATGGACTTTCCATTCCTTTCCCATTCCCTTCCATTTTACATATGGAGGAACAGAGCCAGAGTGGTCCCATTTTATATTTTACTTAAATGTTATATCTGAATTAGGAAGAAATAAATAGCTGTAAATATCCAAATATATGGGAGAATGAGGACGTGCTTATCATGCAAAAATCTTACTGATTCATTTAAGGGCTTGTTGTGCTTGCATAATAAAAAATATTCATCTTTTGTTTTATTTTTTAGGTTTGGGAATGAATATATCTTGAAATGGGGAGTGATCAAGATGTATCCCTAACCTAAATTATCTTTAGAACTGCAGAATATAACTTTGTTAAGATTTGGATGTATTGGAGTATGGGTAAGAGGTACTATAAAAAGGCACCTTTTCTGGCTTCTTTTGATAATAAATCAGGTGGATGATACCCATGGAGGCTTGAATGTTGGAGAGTGTATAAGATTATATTTTCCAGCAATAACCACATTGCTTTGTATTCAGAACCTTGCTGCTTCATATCAAGAGTGGAAACAATTTCCCTTTCCCTTGAATTTAAGCATGCAACAACTCTACAGAGTGCAGCACAGGTGAGGGCATGTGTGTCTCTGAAGTGTTCCCTTTCAGGAGCCACCATATTACAAAGAAACGCAGTCCCTGTACAGATATTCCAATTGAAAGCCTCATCAAAAGTCTTCATCTATAGCCAGTACTAACTACTAGATATGTGAGTGAGGAAGTTTCTAGATGATTCCAGCCCTTATCCTTCAAGTCTTCCATCTGACGTCTGGATATTGTTGAGCTGGAACAATCATCCCAGCTAAACTGTCTAAATTTGTGATACACATAACCTATGAACAGGATAAATGATTATTTTCTGTCACTGAGTCTTATAAGGTAGGCATAGTAAATGGAAAGGGGGGTAATTTGAAAAGGAAAGGGAAGAGAAAGGAACTAACTTTTGAAAATCAACTTTCTTCAAAATCAATTTTGAAGAAGATCAAAATCTCTACAATTTTCCTTTAGAGATACTTGGAAGCTTTATTAAGTTACTGTGTGTGTGTGTGTGTGTGTGTGTGTATCCCACTTCCTTCATTTCACGCATGTTTGTAAGTGTATTTTATTTGATTAGTTTAACTCTGTGGAGGTGCTTCCATTATCTCCATTTGGTAAGTAAGAAATTTTAAACATTTGTCCTTCATTTAGAACTGTTAAAAATTTCACACTTGGTGTGTTAGATAATTAGGGTGTAATAATCCATATTAATTTGCCATTCAGGCATAGGATGGATTTCTTAACCCCCCCACTGTGTTGGCAAGAGTTATCATGTATCTTGGTCAGGTGTATCTTTGTAATATACCCCTCATAGTAGTCTCTAGCTTTCCAGCCAATACTTGGTACTTCCTTCCACTGATCTCCTTATGCAACCTAGGAGATGAAGGTCATAGTGTCCAGTTAGGGTTGGTGCTTCGTGTTACCACTGTGGCTTCTGTAGTATACATCTGACATCAAATGGAATGAGTGTGTTAAGGTATAACCACATTTCACATCTTGAATAGCTGCAACTAATGGCACTTTAGACCTGAATTAACAACTTATTCTCAAGACGCAACCTCACCTTTCCTTTGGATTGTGTTCCCTGTGCTTACCTTGAATTTCTCTTACTTATTTTTCTGATTTGGCAACCTAACAATGGGTCTGCATTTCTCCAGTGGTTGTGCTTGACTCAGCTTGATTCAATCCATTCATTCAATAGTCATTTACGAAGTGGTTCCTAAGGGGTCTTGTGCGTTGGCAAAGACTGGAACATCTCAGCCTGTGGGCACCAAACCATGCAGTAAACACTCACCTGAATCTCCACCATTTCAGTGAGGTGCCAATATAGACAGTTTTCCCATATGAGTCAACCCAATATCCAAAGAACTAATTTCAGAATGTCCCATGACACTTTTTTTTAAATTTTGCATGGGCAGGCGCCGGGAATCGAACCTGGGTCTCCGGCATGGCAGGTGAGAACTCTGTCTGCTGAGCTACCGTGGCCAGTCCCCCATGACATTTTTAAGCAGAAAATAGTGGACTTAACACATTTTTTATCATGTCAGATTGACTGGATTCAAACTTCAGAGCTGGTAGTGATACCTGAAGCAGATTAGTATTATTTAGCCTCAGATTCCCCAAGTATATCTCAGGGTAATAGCAGCACTTCCTCATGGCCATATTGTGAGCACTAGATGAGGAAATCTGTGTAGCAGGCATAATGCAGTGCCTGGTGTATATTAAGCACTCAGCAGATTCTCAGAATAATGATGCTGACTGTGATGATGGCTCTCTTATACCATTAGGAGTGTGCCTGCATATGCCTGCAACTTTGCACTTGGTAGTCAGTATTTCTAAGCTGAGTTTTGAGTCAGACATCACTTTCTCCCATTTTGCACCTGTTTCTGGCTCCATTCCCACACTTGGCTTTAATTTTTCAAGCTTCTCTTGGCTACTGAACCTGGTGTCAGGTTCAATTTTCCACTCACCTGCCTTACATTCCGTTCCGCAGGAGACAAATATTCTGGGCCACTGACTTGTAAATGAGGAGGTTCATCAGAAGGCAACTGATCCAACTTGGGTAAATCTGAGCTGGTGCAATGTGAGATTGAATGCCACTGAGCCTGGGGAATAGGGCTAAGAGGCTCGTAATATTAAATATAGCTAGTTCGGTGTTTAAGATCATCATTGCTCAAGAAAAATCTGCTAGCATTAAAAATCTAGCTTTGCTAGTTACAGGTTCTATGATCTCTGTTAAGCTACTCAACCTATCTGAGCCTTGGTCTACCTTGTATAAAATGGGCATAAGAATTGCCCCATCTACATAAGGATATTGCACAGGTTGAGCTAATACTTGCAAAGTGCCCAGCACAGTGCCTGGCACATCCTAAGCATTTTTATTATTCATGTGTATTTGATGCCCTGCCATACCACCTCAGGTCCTAACCTGTCCCCACAGAGGCATTTTGGAGTCAACAGTAGGCGTCCATTCAGCTGTGGATTCAGCTGTGGCCATCTGGCAGGCAGTCTCTGAGAGTATTGGAAAGTGTGGTGGCTTCTGTGTGGGGATCAGCAGCATCTGCTCCTGGGAAAGAAGCTCTCGTGCCCCCTGGCTTGTGTTCTGCTCATAAATTCTCCCTAGAAATTGGGACCCAGCTGATATCCACCATCCATGGCAGCAGGCACTTTCCCGTCCTCTCTGCTTGTCTGCTTCAAACTGGGGCCACAATATTACTTTGCTTGTTGTGCAGGTGCTGGCTTACAATGGCTTTTTCAGCAGAGTCCCTGCAGGCCTCATTGCCACAGTTCCTAGAGGATTAGGAAGTCTTTCGCTACAAGATGGCCACAGAGAAAGGAATGCTTATTTTAACAGGTTTAGATAATGTAATTTGCCTCTTTAAAAACATCAACTGATTCTTGCGTTAGGCAAAATAACTCTCCAAAGATGTCCGTGCTCTAATCTCTGGAGCCTTTGCATGTGTTATGTTAAATGCTACAGGAGAATTTGCAGATAAAGTTAAGGTTTTGGAAATTAAGAAATGAAGAATAATTTGTTTAGTTTTCATATAGGAGGGTCCAATCAAACTACATGTGACCTTAAAAGCAGAGAACTTCCTCGGGCTAAGTTTGAGAGATATAGCAGGAAAAGAAATCAGAAAATGCAAAGCATGAGAGGGACTTGATCCTCCAAGGCAGAAGGTGGTCACTTGAGAGGCATCTGAAGGAATGGGGGCAGTTTCTTTGAGGAAAGTCCAGCCCTATGCCGAAACGACTACAGTTGGGAATTGGTACTTTATTCTGGTTGCACTGGGAGTTTTATTATTATTTAAATTGTTATGGGCAATGTCAAAATTAAGTTGAAAAAATAGTTTTTATTTCTGGAATAAACAAGTCAAGTCAATTCTATAACCATAAGGAACTGAACTTGGTAAAAAATCAGAATGAGCTTGGAAGTGAATTCTTCCCCAGAACCTTCAGATAAGAACCCAGCTGAAACCTTGATTTTGGCTTGTGTGAGCCTAGGCAGAGGATTCAGTTGAGCCCATCTAGACTTCTGATTTGTAGAGCTGTGAGATAATAAATATGTGTGACTTTATGGCATGACACTTACAGTAATTTGTTATGGCAACAATGGAAAACTGTAACAACTCCTCCAAACTAATTTCAAATTCTTTAGGATGTTGTTGAAAGCCCTCTCTGGTCTAGTGCTAATTTTCTTCCAGCTCTTCATTCCAAACTCCTCCCTGCTGCCACCCATGACTGCCATTCTCTCATCTACAAATGGGCATTTCCATTGTGGGCATTATTGCAATTTGGAGGAGGGAAGTTCTTCATTGGACAGGATATTGAACAATACATGCCAGGACTTTTGTCATCCCTGCTTTCTGGGTCCTAAATGCCAAGGGGAATGACCAGTCAAAGTGACAACAATAAATGTCTCCTTATATTTCCAAAAGTCCCCTGGGAAAGTGTTATATCTGAGAGTCACTATAAACAAACAGTAGAAAGTCAATCCACATACTTTGTCAAGTACTAAGTATCCTCTAATAATGGATATACTGGAGTAAACAAGACAGAGTTCCTGCCTTTGAATGGTTTATATTGCAGGCAAATAATAGACAACAATAAGAAAGAAAAACCCAAACGGAAAATGTGAAAAACAAAAACAAAAACAGATAAACAATTGTGGATAGTTTTAAATGTTACAGAAGATAAAACAGGATACTATAGCAAAAAATGAAGGGAGAAGCGTGGCTCCTTTATGGCAAGTGATCAGATAAGGCTTCACAATGGAGGTTGTACTGAGCTGAGACCTAAAGTTGAGAGAGGGAGTGACCACATCAAGGTTAAAAGCAAGAAAACCCCAAGCAGAAGGATGAGAAAGTTCAAAGGTCTTGAGACAAGAAGAGCGTAGTGATCATCAAGGGTTAGAAAGGTCAGTGGAAGTGGAGTGGAACGAGCAACAAGGACAGAGAAGCATGGAGAAGTCAGAGCAGCTGGCAGGGCCGAGATCACACACAGCGTTTGTAGGTTACGGTTGGTATTTTGGGCTGATTTTTTGTCCCTTAAAAAAATATGCTGAAGTCCTAACCCCTGGCATCTTTGAATGAGCTCTTGTTTGGAAACAGGGTTTAGGCAGATGGAATCAAGTTAAAATGAAGTTAGATTAGATTAGGGCGGTCCCTAAATCCAATATTACTGGTGTCTTTATAACAAGAAGGAAATATGGACACAAGGTCACAGTCACAGGGATAACACCATGCGACTATGGAGGCAGAGATTGGAGTGATGCATTAACAAGCCAAGGAAAGCCAAGGGTTGCTGGCCACCACCAGAAGAGGCAAGAAGGATTTCTTTTCTGGAGCCGTCAGAGGGAGCATATCCCTGCTGACATCTTGATTTCAGACTTCTAGCCTCCAGAAACTGTGAGACAATACATTTCTGTTCTTTGAAGCCACCGAGGTTGAGGTAGTTTGTTATGGCAGCCATGGGAAACTACTACAGTTGGGAATTGGTACTTTTTTTGGTTGCACAGTGAGTTTTATTATTATTATTTAAATTGTTATGGACAGTGTCAAAGTTAAGTTGAGAAAATAGTGTTTATTCCTGCCCTCATCCACTTCCTCCATCTCAGATTATTCTGAAGCCAAATCTCAGACATAATAACATATCATTTCTAAATATTCTAAACACAGCAATTCCTTTTTAAACATGACATTGATAACATTATAACACCCAAAATGAACAATAATTACACCCCAAATGAACCAGTTGGAGGGATAATGCAGCAAAGTCTTCTGGTTTACCTGTTAAGGAGCTCACCTTGGCACTGTGTGAGGTAGGATGGCAAAGGTGAAGGTAGAGATACTAAATTAGGAGGTTGTACAGGTCAGAAATGATGCGGATTGGCCAAGGTATTAGTGGAGAGGTGGTGAAGGCTTAGATGTGAGTTGGAAAGGAAAAAGATGAACTGAGAATGACTCCTAGAGGGTTTTGGTCTGGGAGACTGTGTAAATGGTTGTGACATCAGCAGAAGAGGAAAGCTGGTTGCTGGTGAAAAACATCAACACAATAAGCTTTGGCAACACAAGTTTTTCTATATATACCATGTACCTCCTTGGCTTCAATTTTCACGTCCAGCATATCCCACAAGGTTATTTACTGAAATTCACCTTGATGTTCCAGGCCCAGTTCAAAGGTTCTCTTTTCCTTGGGGCCTTCTACAGTCTGCCTTTAATAGTTTACACTATTTCTGATTGTGTCTAACTCAAATAAATATCCTAAGGTATGTCGTTTAAAATTTTAAGTACTGGTGAAAGATTTCTTACTCGAAACAACTGTGTCCACATCCAAGCTTTGCCATGTACTAGCTGTGTGACCTGGGACAGGTCACTCCCATTCTCTGAGCATCACTTCCATCATTTACACTGAGATCATTCCTAACTACCTTATTTGGGTTGTTGGATAATATAGGATCTAATTGACACCAGACTGTTTTAAACCTGGTATGCACGAGTCAAAGATGTCATCTTTTTGTTGTTGTAGTAGTTATTATTTCAATCCTTTATTCTTCTTTGTTCTCACCAAAGGGGAGAGAGTGATGGCATTCCACTGGGATAATGCCATTTTTGCTGGGCTCTGAAGTCAACATAGCAAACCCAGGAATCAGAGGTGAGGATGAAACTCTTGGAAACAAACCACCAAGCTCCAAGCAACTGTGAATGGCTCAGAGCTCAGGGGTGACTCTTTAAAGATCCTGTATGGGAGGCTTCAACTTAATCCACCTCAGGTCTGAATTAGCAAAAAAGCAGACATTGCTTGAAGCTGTAGACTTTCACCTTAGACTAATTTATGTAAACAGCCTGCCTTTCCTGTCCCCCAGCACACACATACACACATGTACACACACACATGCACCTGCCACTGGGAGGCTGATTTGACCTAACACTTCAACCGCTGAAGCTTTATTTGGCCATTATTTAAGAGTTCAAGAGAAATCTCAGGATTTTATTATGCAGAAATTTTATAAAGGCCACCCATAAATCCCAATTAGGCAGCTTGTAGCAGAGCCAAGGGAGGAAGCACGATGTCTGTTTGTTCCCAGCGTCTCATTAATGACATGCTTTCACTGTGGGTTACAGATGGAAGCGATGTCTCTGAACAGGATTGTTAGCAGATGGCTGGAAAGTGGGGTTGCAGACTACTTTTTCCTGTGTTGCAAAGTTGTAAAAAGGAAGGAGGCTCAGACATAAGACTGGAAGTCAGTAGACCTGGATGGTGAAGGAGAACTACCCGGTGACCTCTATGGGTCGGCTCCCTTCACTCTCTGATCATTGACTTTGGAGTCAGACAGTCTTGGATTTGAATCTAGCTTCTAGTATTGAAGGGATGCCTCTGAACCTCTGAGCTTTCAGAGCTTTCTTGTATGCAAAAAGAGGGGGAAGGACCATGTATTCCATATGGGATAGCTATGAGGACTAAGAGATGATACAAAGAGCCCCATGCAGTGTCTGGAACCCATTTTTATAAATAAAAGTAAATTCTCTCTCTTTTTCCTTCTCTTGGTCTCCATGCTTTCATACCTAAACAGAAGAACTGGGTCCCAGCAGAACATTTTTTGACAATAGACCTGTGGTTGGGACTAATGAAATTATATACACATTCTTTGTGAATCCCAGTTTGCAATTTTATCATTTTGAAGTCAGTCTAGAATGCTAACTTTAAAGAGACAAAATTTTAAAAATCTTTCAAGTGAGCAGCAACTAGTTAATTCAGATGTTAAAAATCAAAGACAGAGGCAGTGAAAAGAAGACTGTAAACTATTGAACATAAATTTGAAAATAGCATTCCTCTGGAACACTCTAAACTCCTTCTATGTACCCAAAATACTTTATCCAGGTATCTTGTGACTGGTATTTTCACCACAATCCTACAGTCGATTTGCAGAGGAGAAAGTTAAGACTCCAAAGCCATAATCAGCATGATCACACAACTTAAAAAAATTCAACAAATGGTACTGCAACAATGGCATACTCACATGGAAAAAAAAAAAAAAGAAATGTGACCCCACCATGCAGCATACAAGAAAAGAAAAAAAGAATCAAGGGCAGACTTGGGCACACCTGTGTCTGAGTCAGGAGCCCAGTTTTCCATCATGCCATCTCTCTTTTAAGGATGTGCTATTTTTCTTGAGTCACCAGAGTCTCCTCAGTTGTAGTTATTCATATCATATCTTTAGCTATTAATTAACAATTAATAGCTGTTACTTAATACCAATTAATTAACAATTAATTAATTAACCGATTATTTAAACCACAAGTCTCAACTATGAGTCCGACATTTCCATGCCCTTTGGGCGCTCACAGTTAGAATACAAGAGAGGCAAGAACAAGCTGGCTAATATAAGGATATGATGCAGTACGTACTGAGGTAAGGGCAGGAGAAGATGCTGGGGAGGTTACGGTGGGATGACTTGTGAGGTAGGGGGTCTATAGTAGTTTTAAAAGAAGTTATGGTTTTACTAAGTTCAGAGAGATAAGCTGCCAAGTAGGGTGGAATGAATGGGTTTCTTCTCATTCTCCACAGAGAGGCCCAGAAATGTAGCAGATTTAGAACAGTAAAATTCTTGGAAGAGTTTAATTAAATACCTTTTGCATTTGGAATGCTTTGATATTCATACTGTCATTTTCCTGCACATATTATTTTGAAGTCCCAAGGTGGAAAATTTAGGGACAAGAATGTAGAGAAAAATTCCCTTAATTCTATTGCCTAGTAATAGTCATCAACATTTGGGTGATTTCCTATCTATGGTTTTCTCTCATTTATTTGTTTTTGTTTGTATGTACTACATGTTAGCTAATTCTTGCAAAATTAGGTTCATTGACTATCTTTGCCATCATTCTTTCTCACAGATCTGTAAGCATCATGATATAAATAATCTCCAAAAACATGCCTTTGGTGTCCTTATTATAATGGTACATAGTTAATTAAAATTCCTCACTATGGATTTAGCGGTATGTTGTGAATCCCTCTCACTACACAATGCACTCTAAGAAGGTAAGGGTCACACACCATCCCATTTGTTCACCACTCTGCCCCCAGCACTTCACTCAGTATTTGTACATAATAGGAACTCAATAAGTGTTTGCTGACCAACTGACACTGGTTGGATATTTAAATTATCAGAATTTTTTTTTTTTTTACTTTACACACACACACAGACACACCAATGAAAATTTCTCAACCCAAATCTTTGCCTGTTGTTTAACTTTTTAAAAGTTAAGTTGCTAAAAGTGGGTTTTTTGGATCAAAGGCCAAGGTAAACTTAAAATCTTTTGATATATGTTGCCAAATTTGCATTGCACTGAAGCTGTAAACATTTTTCCTCTCACCACGAATGTATGAAAAAGTCCTTTCCCTGTACTCCTGCCAACTGTCGGTATTATTTATTTTTTAATCCTTCCTAATTAGAGAGCTAGAAAATGGTATCTTATTTCATTAATGAGTAGTAAGGCTGAACAGTTGCTTATGATTTTACAGTCATTTGTAGCTCTTCAGTGAATTTTGTTCTTTTTTTTTTACCTGCATGCTGAGTGTGGATTATGAATATTAATGTACAAAGAACTGTGCCTGAGATATTGTCGGTACTCAAAAAATGTTAGCTTTCAGAAAAAGCCAAGTATGGGTATCATTTTGTGTACACATGTGTAAAATAAAGATACGAGAGACCACATGTAAGTACAAAAAAATCCCTGAAAAATTTATTTTATCTTCAATTTGGAGAGCTAAATATAAACAGGACAAGAATCCATATGAGATAGGAATTAGTAGCAAAGGCTCTAGAACAAGACTTCTTGAGTTCAAATCCTACCTCTTCTACTCACTAGCTATGTGACCTTGATGAGAAACCAAATGGAGTAATTATCAGTTAATTGGCCTAAAAATGGGAGAAAATTCTATCACCGACATCATGGTGTTGTAATAAAGATCAAAGGTTTAAGCAGTGCAAATGTATAAAATTTTGCTGATGTATAAATTTTCAATGCATTTTAGCTAGTTTTAAAAGCAAAAAAGCAGCTTTTTTCTTTTTCTTATTTTTATTTATTTATTTTTTGCAATGGATTTCTTACTAGAACACAAGTGTCATGAAATCCATCCCTATAACTTAAGCCCAAATGGGAAAGGACAAGACTCAGATTGACACTGTTATCATTGGACATGTAGATTCAGGCAAGTCTACCACTACTGGCCACCTGATCTACAAATGTGCTGGAACGACAAAAGAACCACCAAAATTTTGAGAAGGAGGCTGCTGAGATGGAAAAGGAGTCCTCCAAGTACGCCTGGGTCTTGGAGAAACCAAAAGCTGAATGTGAGTGTGGTATCATCATTGATATCTCCCTGTGGAAATTTAAGAGCAGCAAGTATTATGTGGCCATTGTTGATGTCCCAGGACATAGAGACTTTATAAAAATATGATTACATGCACATTGTAGACTGAACTGTGCTGCCTCATTGTTGCTGCTGTTGGTGGTGAATCTGAAGCAGATATCTCCAAGAATTGGCAGACCTGTGAGCATGCCTTTCTGGCTTACATACTGGGTGTGAAACCACTTATTGTTGGTGTTTATGAAATAGATTCCGCTGAGCCACACTATAGCCAAAAGAGATATGAGGAACTCATTAAGGAAGTCAGCACCTACATTAAGAAAACAGCACCTACAACCTTGACATAGTAGCATTTGTGCCAATTCCTGGTTGGAATGGTGACAACATGCTGGCACCAAAGGTTAACAGGTCTTGGTTTAAGGGGTGGAAAATGACCTGTAAGGATGGCAATGCCAGTGGAACCCTGCTGCTTAGAGCTCTGGATTGCATCCTGTCATCTACTCATCCAACTGACAAGCCCTGACATATACCTATTCAGAAATTGTTATTATTGGTACTATCCCTATGGGCTGAGTGGAAACTGGTGTTCTCAAACTTTCCATGATGTTTACCTTTACTGTGTCAATGTAACAACTGAAGTAAAGTCTGTTGAAGTGCACCATGAAGCTGTGCGTGAAGCTTTTCCTGGGGACAATGGGGACTTCAATGTCAAGAACGTGCCTGTAAAATATGTTCATTCTGGCTATGTGGCTAATGACAGCCAAATGGCCCACCAGCGGAAGCAGCAGGCTTCAGTGCTCAGGTGATTATCCCAAACCAGCTGGGCCAAATCAGTGCTGGCTCTGCACCTGTGCTGGATTGTCACACAGCTCACATTGCTTGCACATTTGCTGAGCTGAAGGAGAAGATTGATTGCCATTCTGGCAAGAAGCTGGAACTTGGCCCCAAATTTCTGAACTCCAGTGATGCTACCCTCCCATGTGTGTTGAGAGCTTCTGTGACTCTCCTCTGGGTTGTTTTGCTGTTTTTGATGTGAGACAGACAGTTGGTATGGGTTTTTTTGAGGCAATGGACAAGAAGGCTACTGGAGCGGCCAGGTCACCAAGACTGCCCAGGAAGCTCAGAAGGCAAAATGAACTTCACCCAGAACACCTGCCATCCTGAGCAAATCAGTGGTGGAAGAACAGTTTCAGAGCTGTTGGTCTCAGTTGGCCATTTACCTTTAATAGTAAAAGACTGGTTAATGACAACAATGGCAATGTAAAAACCTTCAGAAGGAAAGAAATGTTTTGTGGACCATTTGTTCTCTGTGACAGTTTTAAGTTATTCATTTTTAAAATGGAAACAACTTGACCAAAAATCTGTCACAGGATTTTGAGACCCGTTAAAACAAAGTTTCATGAGAAGCCTATGTCTTCTTTTGAAAGGTCAGCTTTGAATTAGGCAAAAGACTGAGTTGCCCATAATCTGTTTCTGGGTTTCCATCTGCTGAACTTTGATAAGAATTTGATCGTTCAGGGTTCAGGATACTTTAGGACAAGAATTGAGGGTTTCTGTTTTCACCTGCTAAGGAGAGTGATCATCACTTAAGTTCATAGAAGTAATTAGTGAAGAACTTGTGGGAGTGGTTTGCCAGTTACAACCTTAGGATGGAAAAGTAGGGAGTAATTTGCAATGTTTATAAGCTACCTTAAAAGGACAGGTTCTGTAATGAAGACCACATGTTGCTGGTAGAAAACATAAAGCAATAAGCAAAGAAATAGATGAAGTAATCACACCGAGAAGGTACACAGGGAAGTGCGATAGAGACTAACGGCCGATAGGGTGGAGTTGGGAGGATGGTGATATTTAGAGACAATGCACAAGGAAGATATCTATAAGAAGATGAGGATGCAGCCAGGCAGAAAGTAGGGGAAAGAATGGTTCAGACAGAGGAAACAGCATGTGCAAAGGCCCTGCAGTGGAAGGAAGTGAAAGGAGGTCATAGTTGTTGAGGCGAGTAAGTGAGCAGAAAAGTAGGGAATATTAAGTAGGAAAAGTCAGCCTAGGAAAGACCACTCAGGGCCTTATGGAGCATGAGTAAAGATTAGAGTTTGGATTCTTTTTACGTAGTAACACATAATAATATTAACCCTTTAAACAAAAAAAGTTAGGATTTTAGGGGGAAATATTTAGAAATCACTTTGAATTGACTTTACATCATTTTTAGTAACACAAATTATTGTATTCTTTAATACAAGATATATGAAGGTCTTTTGAGGTTGTGATGGAGTCACTACCTTGAATGATGATTCTGTCTTTGCAGAGATGCTTTGTTAGACTATGTTATGACTTTCCGTAAAACTCAAGCCACTTACGGGAAAAAATGCAGAGGAAATCTCCCAGGTCGGTGTTTTCTTAAGAGACTGGAAATGGTATGCAGTCCAAATTCTCCCCCCAGGCTGAGGACATCTCTCCATGTTCCCTCATGGCACTAATGATGTACGATTTTTAAAACCCTCTCCCTAAATTGACCCAGCTTCCTCTTCTTTCTCATCTTATAATTTAGCCATTGGATTGGCATCTATTTTATGTTGGTTGTTTTACAGCTTTAGAATTCAAGGGCAGCAGCAAGGATGTTGGGCCACCATTGAGATAAACAGTAATAATGAAAAGAAGACCTAGATAAAACATTGTTTGGAAACAGATGTCTGTATAAGTAAAAATATCTCTACCCAGCTACCTCCACTAAACCCATATTTCACTAAGCCTGGAAAGGAGGGTTTAATTTTCCTTCTTCAATTTGTTGTACTGGCCAGCAAGTGTAATATTTTTATCTTTATCCCAGGAATTATGTGCAGTATTAATCAATAAATTTCATCTTCAATCCTAGAACATCTGTAAAACAAAAATGTTAACTGACCACTTCTATAAGAGTGGCTATTCCAACAACACATTCACCAAGGGTATTATATA
Organism: Myrmecophaga tridactyla; assembly: GCA_004026745.1. Classification (NCBI taxonomy): domain Eukaryota; kingdom Metazoa; phylum Chordata; class Mammalia; order Pilosa; family Myrmecophagidae; genus Myrmecophaga; species Myrmecophaga tridactyla. Next base: position 5,205 of record PVIY010027892.1, on the reverse strand, counting down.
TTATTACAAAGGATTATGTTGTGTCATAAACCAGGAGTGACTTAAAAGAGAGGTAAAATACAAAATTCTCTGATCTTAAAACTGGTTGTTCGTGTCAATATTTAGGTGGCAATTCATAGTCATTTGTAAATGTTTTATTATAAAATTTAAGAATTCCATACTTCAAACACTGAAGGCAGCAGAAAGAGTTCAGAATATTCAATCAACTCCATATGGATTTGAACCCTAGTTTTGCACTTGCTACTGCAAAGAACTTGAATAAGTCTCATTCTCTCTTTTTATTGGGGCACTCATATGTAAAATGAGTTTATTGATGATGCCTCCTTTTGGTATTGATCTAAGAATTAAATAATTCTCAGCTAGTGCTTATTGAATGGTGTTGCTTCCATTTATCTCATTCAAACCTCACAGTAATTTACAAAGTTGGTTTGATTAGACCAAGTTCAAAACCGATATTAGATGACTGGCCTAAGATTAGGATCAAACTCTGGTATGATTAGCTCCAAATATCACTAACCTTCCAATCCAGCACTCTGGGTTTGCACATGTTAAGAGTCCTTTCATGATGGTTGGCAAATCCCTTCTCCTTTTCACCCATAACTTGAAATCAATCTGAAACAAACTGGGATAACTGCTTATAAACAAAGTAGAGATGTTCTTCTCTCTCAAACACACTCCCCTTGAGAGGATATCACACAAAGGACCATAATTTTGCAATAACAAAAATTGGAAATGGAATCAACTTTGATTTTCTTTTGCTAGCATTGCTTATATCTAAGGAACTTCTAGGTCCTCTCACCTCAGCCTATGCTGTCATATTTGTAACCATTTCTTTTTTTTTTTTTCAGCTATGCCATGCCTATGAAGTTCACACTCATATAATCTCTAGTGTGGGTTAATACTTCCCCCAACCCTCAATTTGCCCCCCTCAAGTCCATCTTTGTACTACTGTCAGAGTGATTTCTGTCTTACAGAGCTGTCCTTGTGGTATATCCACTGTTCGAAAGCCTGAACTGTCTCCCCATTGACTCCCAAGCCTGAACACATAGCCCAGCATTCCATACCTAGGCACCTTTCTGGAGTATTTCTCCTTCTTAACACTGTTCCCCTGCATGAGCCAAATGTTTCAGCCTTTTGCTACTCATTTTGCTTGCCATAATGTTCAATATAGGTGGAAATATCTTTCCATAATGTGCAAATCCTTGGCTGCAAGCTTGGCTTGAACACATTCTCTTCTGCTTTCTACGATTTCCCTTGGCTAGAAGAATTCTGAGAAGCCCCCTTTAAGGAAGTACAATGCATTTGTACTTCCTTAAAGTTTTCCTTATTAAAGTTTTTAATGATGTGGTGTGCTTTCCCATGACTGACTACAAGCTCTCCTATGAAGAACCCTTGCATTTTTCTAGAGATTGCTCATGTACCCAACATTGGACCCTGCACATAGGACATACATGCATAGTAACTATCAGATAATTAAACCTGTGAATATAAGCTCTTCAAAAGTTGGGTTTCTGTCCCAGAGTTCCTTGCACAGGACCTTAAATTGTTGAAATCTAGGATTTATTTAACTTTCTGCCAGCCACTTCCTAATCTTCCTGTAGGATAAGTATGATATTACACACCGAGTTTACTCTCATGACTTTACGTGGGCCCTATCAATGAATATCACATTGCACAGACACAGTGAAGTGTGATTGGTTCAGAGAAAGACAGCTTACACAATGGAAGCCTATGATGCTCAGTGAGAGCCAACCATTCTCATATCTCAATAGGGGATATGATGATAATCGTCTTGCAGCCGTGAGAGGAGGCCATCTCCCAGATTTGAATCAAAGCAGAGCAAGCAGAACTGAAACATGGCAGGTGAGATACCCCGTCCTGATTACATCATTTGTTCTCAGTCACATCCAAGCCTGAACCTAGCCAGATGTCTACCTCATGCTTAATTTACTTGGGAAAAAAAAATGAGTTCTTCTTTCTGCTTAAATAAGTTTGAGTCTAGTTTTCTGTCTCTCGCTACCAACTGAGTCTTACGTATTAAGAAGTTATCAGTTAATTTTTTGAAGAGATTCTTAAGGCACTAAACAAAGCTGCCATTGATAGTGCATGGAAGAGCCCTTAACAAGGAGCCTTTGATATTGGAGAGAGGATCTGAATATTAATGTTGGTTTTCCAGTGAGGGCAGTGAATCTTGGTTCTGACCTTCAGCAAAAGCTAAACAAACAAGACTCTATCAACTCCTCACAAATTCCTGTCAAGCAGCATTAAAAAGCCCAACACTGTATAACGATTAATGTGATGATCTTTCACCGTGTAGAACTGCTTATCGATGACATGCTTAGGAGGCAGTTGAGTAAGGGCCGGGATGAGGGGGACAAGGTTAGAGGGCCAGGTTATTTAAACACGGAGAGATGCTGAGTAAGGACCTATGTGCAAAGATGACAATGAGACCATGTTTCTTTGCCCCCTGTTCCTCTGACTTTAGCAGTTTGGGCTCTGTGGTTAAAACACTTTCGAGTCTTGACTATACCACTGTATCTCAGCTTCAATTCTTCTTCCTATGTAAACTGGAATAATGAGTACAAGTTTTAGCAAGTTGTCTGCGACATGTGAGACACAACAATGATTTTTAGCTACTCTTGCTGTTTTCATCATCCACTTAATTACTGGGCAGCCCTGTTCTCAGCATCTCCCACTTTCTGAACGGCACATCTTACTGTGTTCCTGTCTTTGCAGTTCCATGGCTTTCCTTCGATTCCGAGGCCTTTTTGCCCATTAGATGCAAACACAGATATGACTCTCTGGTTCTAAACCTTGACATTATCTTTAGGCAACAGAGTGACTTTGCCCTTTGATCCCTCTACGTTTTGCTTTTGTAGGCAATTCCTCCAGATTGGTTATTTAGCTCCACCTCCAGGATTCATTCCAGTATTTTCATTGCTGGCCCATGAAACTTTGCTTGGAATATACAAATCCAAATCCTCAGCCAGTAACCCCTTATCAGTCACCTCCCAGATCTTAGTCTTTACCACTCTAGCTTCTCTAGTATTATGATTCTCAACATTTTTTACTACGGCCCATAGTAAAAAATATATTGAACCTAGGAAACACACACACACATGCACACTAAGTAGAAGTTTCAGAAAACAATTCTTATTCTTACCATGCACAATGGATTTTGATATTTCTCATCCAATATTGAAATCAATATCAATATCAATATTATTTTTATTTTAAGATGATCATGAGCACTAAACTAATATCATGCCCATGAATAGGCTCTGACCTGTAGACTGAAAAACAGCACCATAGGTTAATATGTGGTGCACAGTGCTTTTCAGGTAAATGCACGTTACGTCTAAGCACAGCTTTAGTCCCACATCTCTGGGGAATCTCCAACCCTACTGACTAAGTTTGCACCACAACTGACTTTTAAGTTCGTCTTTGTTTTCAGACTTAAAGCAGGAATTGACAGAAACAGACTATTCCATATTCCCTTTCCCCTGGACATTCCTTGGATTCTCACTCTGCTTCCCGAAGTGTTTCCCACCTGCTTTGCTAAGTGAGAAAAACCATCCACAAAGAGGAAACTGAAGAGAAATGGGAGGCCAGGGTTTCCACACAAGAATCTCTTGGGGAATTTTAAAATATTTTAGGAGGTTCAGAGATTGTATTTCAGTAGGTTTGGCATGCTGTTCTGGGGTCTGCATGTCTCGTAAGCACCCAGAGGGCTCTGATGAAAGGAGAGGGCATCCCATACTTGTATAAACACTGGCACTAACACAGAGTCACTCTGATCTCCATTTTAGCTGGAATGTGGAGTCATACCATGGAGACACAGCAGCGAGAATGTGAGGCTCTCCCAAAGGTTTCCTCTGGTTTGAGGAGGGGCTTTAGTATAATCTGAAAGCGGAGTAGGGGAGACCACACACACAGCCTTTCCATGTCCATGCACTTCCCCTTCAATTTCAGGCCAGCTGACGCATTTCTGCAAGCCAGACAGGTGGCTGCCTCTGTTACATGGTTAGGAACATTAAGATGTGACGAGGTGACTGGGATGGGGGCAGCAAAAACAATCCAGCGATCTTCAGTGTGTTTTTATTTTGTTTTTTTTCTACATGGGCAGGCACTGGGAATCGGACCCAGGTCCTCTGGCATGGCAGGCGAGCATTCTTGCCTGCTGAGCCACCGTGGTCCAACCTTCAGTGTGTTATTTTAAAGTGCAGGTGTTCCCTATGTTAGGTCCTAGTGGATGTCGAGCCTCCCACTGCCCAGGGGAGCTGTGTTCCCATGTTCGCACTGGGGAGACGCTGGATTTTCTTTCATTCCCACCTCCTGCACTCTATTCATGGGAGAGCCTGTTGGGCATTTGCTAGAGTCATGTTTAGAGAAACCCCTCTAACAGAAAGAGTAGAAACTCAGTCACCAGAGAACAAGGAGACAAAGACACAACTTACCACCCTTCATTCTCAGATAGGAACTATTACTCTAATACAGTCTATTGTACAATGTACTTCTGACTAGATGGCCTCTGAAGTCCCTTCTAATTCTGAAGTATCCAGAAGCCTGTGAATTACTGGGAACCAAATGTAGTTTAGTTGAAAGCCTTAAATAAAAGGTTAAGGAGGAGCAAGAAAGATGTATGAAACAAAATTTAGCCAAGGAGCCCTATAGGTTCAAGTTTCTGAGAGTCTGCCCAGAAGGTATCAACAGCTTGAAGAAGGGAAAGTTGTGACTGGATGACAATTAAGACTCGGTGTGAATCAGAGATGACTCACCTCGTATATAGATCAAATTCTCTAAGCACTTGGCTGTGTAGGCCTGGGCAAGCCACTGAATGATTCTGAGTCAGGTAAGTACCACTATTTGTAAAATGGGAATAAAATGGATTTATTATGAAGAGTGTATATTCCTTCACCTAGTAATCCATCCACTTATTCAGTAATTGAACAAATGTTAATTAATTAAATATCTACTATTGGCTGGGTACTACAGTAAATATTGTGGGATCAAATGAAGGAAGCTGTGTGAGAATATCTAGTTTGGTAGAACATATGATAAATTAATGGTTTTTCTCTATATATTTAGTCTTCCTCCCCAAATAGGCTCGCTTATAATGTTTTCTCTTATATCTTCTTCTTATATCTTCAGGCAACCCTACCCTGCCAGCCCCCAGTGCACTACTGTCCCCCCCCCCCCCCCCCA